>JAFELO010000290.1:289469-332765 GCA_017140195.1 Eumaeus atala | reverse complement strand
AATGATCTAAGTCATAATGGAAATATGCTAGTGTAGTTATTGACGAACTCTGTTGTCAGGAACAACAAACTTCTATAATCACAAATGTTATTCAATTGCAAAAATGCATGTCGTTTCATAGCACTGTAGAACCTTAAAATAGTAAATAAATATTAAATTACTATAATAATATCATTATAATTATAAATCGTAAATTAAGGTACCTTGTATGCCTGATAAATATTGGAAAAGTTCATAACCTCGAGTTTACTAGAGGTCCCGAACTGATCACGTGACAATCAGCTGTGGCGCAGTATGTATTTGTACAGAAATGAGCGTAATTGTAAACATTTATTTAGTTAGTAGTCGTAGCCATATGACAAAAAACGGAATCCTCATGGTTTAGTAAACACATCCTTTATCATTTTAGAAGCAAATATCTCCTTTTATATAAGATATTTAATTAACAAGATCGAATACGTGCTTAGAAACCTCCATACCATTTAGAAAGATAAACCTATTCAAACACACCTCACACGGCTGTGCCCTGTACAAAAAATCTCATCCACTAGTCAAATGTATATGTAAACAATGCAGTGCTACCTTTAGAAATGTTATGTTTAAAATTATACTACAACTTTTTGTAGCGGTTCGTAATGTATAATATTGGTGAATATAAAAATAATGATATATATATATATATATATATATATATATATATATATATATATATATTGGTCAACATATGTATGTTTATTAATATAGTAATAATTGTAAATAAGCTGTAAGTCTTCCTTAAAAATAGAATGAAATATCCCTTAACTTTTCAACTTTAAAATACCTCCTTTCACCATCAGATCAGCGACATATGAATGATGGTATAGTACAGTATTTGTGCAGTATGCCCTTTCGAACAAGAAAACAGTTACGAAAATCGGCCATGTTTAATGAAATAATCAATGAATATACATTTTTTTTAACAACGCAGGCGTATGACTATACGCCTCTTTCGAAGTCGGTTAAAATTTCAAAACACTCGCTTACCGTTTATTTTTTGTAAATCAATGTTTGAATATAATATTGATATCATTTTATGACAAACTTTTTGTTAGCTGGCAGTTGTTGATTTTATTATTGCTTTTTATTTAAATTCATGACGTGTATCTGTTAGCTCAAATATCTAGGCTTTAATTTTTATGTAAATTTTGAATAATTAAGTTCCTCTAAACATTTCACAAAAAAATATAATATAAATGGACCACGAACCAGAGATATTATCAGACACAGCTACTAATTGCAATCTAGCATCCATCTCTGAAAATCTTTCTGAGCATAACCAGCTAAAATATGATTCTTTGGAGAAAAAAGCATTTCACTTGAGGTAAAAAATATACTTTACTAGCTCGCGGTTTCATTTGCATAATTTAAACAAATGTTCAACCCCTTTTTACCTTTTAGGTTTCGAAATAGATTTTTTTCACATTCCATACCCATTGACTAAAAATACCCAAATACACAGTCAGCGTCCCAAAACCGTCCATATAAAAGATGAGCACATGTCAAATTATGCACTTTGTAAAAACAATTGAAGGTCGTGCGAGTAAAATAGACTACAAAAAAAATATACTTTAGATTATACACTTTTATCATAAATATTATTTGATATTATAAATCATGCCGTTGACTGTAAAAACGTATGTATTATCACGGAGTTCATAAATTCGTTATGAAATTGTGTATCTTGTACTTTAATAAATCAATAGGCATACTTCTTTAGCTTATTTCTGTAGGTAGGTATATTTATTTCAGCTTGTTCACTGTGGGAGTTTCAGTTCTAGTTCGGCTTCGGTTGATCTAAATCTGGACATGTAACTATAATGAATAAACTATAGGTACTCTCAGCGTTCCGCGGTTACACACGTGCGAGATATTTTTTAAGTGTAATCAAACGACAATGGGGTGAAATATGGTTTGAATATTTGTATGGAAGTCCGTCACTTGGAAAGTAAGAAGCATGGAACTTTGCAGCTGTAATTGGGCTACTATTTTAAAAGGAGTAAACACCTGTTAAGTTTGTTTAGGTGGACTTTAGATGCAGTGGCTTGGGACGGTGATCTATGCCGGTCTGGAGGAGGCCTATGTCCAGTAGTGGACGTCGTCCGGCTGATGATGATGATGGCGAAATACCTGTTTCAGCGTTTCCAAAAATTTAATTTTAAAGGGGTGACGGTTTGAAAGTTTGAATGAAACATACAACAATATATACATGGTGGCACTTCAGGGACTTGTGATAATATACAAAAGGCTCGAAGACATAATTTTCAATGTCAAAAATCTGCACATTCGGAATTATTCATCCAGGTGAATGTTTCCGATGATGTCCACTCAATTTATATTTCACTAAGTGTTTTTGTCATCACGAATCGACTGGATTGGCAAAAAGAGACAAAAGCTGGGAAATTCACTAAATCGACATACCCGCGGTCAAGTACCCGTTGAAGTTTTTAGTATGAGGCAGTACCATACCGCATTGCAGCAGAATTGAGCTGGCACGACCGGTGCATCTCGCGCGGTGCGGTCGTGTCTCGTACAGTTTGCGAGTGTTAGTTGGAAGGAGGAGCAAGGCAACGCATCTGCATGAGTACAATAATGCGGGGATGTCTTTGGGCGTCGGTAGTCGTTAAAAGGCTTCGATTGCTTTTTTCCCTACTATAGTTTAAAAAAAATTATGACAGGGTTTACCTCACGTCGACTTACAACTTAAACTATTCCATAAATAGGCATGATTTTAAAGTCGCATTGAAATTAAAATTTGCAGTTGAAATTTTCGTTGAATTTTGACATTCAACAAGAGATTTGTAGGAGTCTTATTTTGAATAAGAATATTTTAATTCAATTTCAAAATGGTTAGACACACATGCACATTATCACACTATGGTGAAAGCTGAAAGTAGTATTCAGATTCCTGTTTCTTATTACAGATTGGTTTTGGAAAAGGATTTTAAGGCAGCGGATATAAAATGGAGCTTGTTCGTAGCAGCAGCCTTCAGTTTCAGATACGAAAGCTGCCTGCGACCCTTTCCACCATTCTTTTTAAAAGAAGGAATCAAGGACATAGACGAATTAGTAAAATTTATTTTGTGTAAAATAATATAACATGTTTGTTCTGGCAACAATGCTGATCATTTATTTTTCTTTTTAGCTCAGCCTCATAACAGATGTACCACCACTGGACTTAGTTCTACTGCAATTAGATGATTTGGATAACTTAGATAATATTAGTGATATAATTAATATATTGTTTTATGTACTTGTTAGATTAAAAGAATCGAACCTTAAAACCGTACCACCTGAAGCTGTAAGTTGTTTTATACCAATCTATACGATAGTGAATATTATGCTAACGTTAGGAAATTCACGTTTATTTTTTAATTTTTATTGAACATTTTAGCACGAAGCAGTTTTACACAATGTCGATTCTATGCAACTGTCGACTAAACCTCAATACATTTTCCAAGTTGCCTCATCTCCTAAGTCTAAAGGAGAGTCAAAATGGAAAGAATTATCGAAAAATCATAGAACATTTTTTGCATTTTACGGAAGTCGTTTGGAACACTTTTACACTATACTGAACTTTGGATTCAAAAAACATTTAAATAAGGTTTCAGATCTCTTATCATTTATTTCGTTTATTAGACCTATTATTCCTTTTATGTCGTCATCACGAGTTCTTCATTGCTGCACTGCAGCGTAATTGGGGAGTGGGCATGATTGGGGAGGCACTTTTCGCTCTCGTAATACCGGCGTAATGTACCAAACAGTACCTAATGTTAACGAGTTTCGCACCTCCTGAAAATAGGACATTTTTCTGTATTGTTAAATATGTAAATGGTTATTATATAATTAATAGTCACCAAAAAGATCCGACTACTTGTATTCCCTAGAAATGCTACAACACAATGCTGTCATCCAATCCCCATTTAATAAAAGAATAACATTTGTTTCAAATTTTGTACTTGTAGCATATTCACCTTAACATTTCACACATAGGAAAAATTATAAATTACGAATCCAACACAATATAATGACGCAATTTTGAAACTAAATTGACAGGTAACGGCAATGGGGAGTGGAGTATATTTTTCGCCTGACTTGAGTATAAGTTTACCATTTAGTCATGGGGGATTTGGTTGGGGAGCGAGCTGTATCGGCGGCCACTTGTCGTGTATCACCATGTGTGAAATAATTGACGCACCTGAGGGTATTAATTATCAAAGACCTGCTTCAAATGAAGGTAAGAGATGTTTGAAGTGAAACCTCTTTATAATTGTAGTGATTTGAAACTTTATGAAACGAAAAAGAGTGGTGATAAATTAAATTTATTCTCTCATAGGTTACTTAAGTACCTAGTTTAATTTCTACGATATGAAATTGTACATACCGAGCCCTAAGTCATGTAATACCTATTTCCTAGTTATAGAAACCTAACATATTCCGAATAATTTTGCGAACACTGAGAATTATCCATAAAGACAGAACTTAAAAAAAATTTTTTTTTTGGCATAATTTGTAATGTAAGTACCTAGTAATATCATGTAGGTCCAACGGCTTAACATGCTCTCCAAGGTACGGGGGTTCCGCCAACTTTCCGACTTAAGACTGTTATTAAACATTGCAAAGTCTAAATCTCACAAAAAAAATCTTACTAACAAAAGAAATTAGCCAAGTCTCGGCGGAGCTGCATGCTTCTCTATAATTACTTGGCCGTTCATCAGTCTGGACATTTACATTTTGACACATGCAAGAAAGAGATCGCAGTAATTAACTTCTTGGCTTAGCTTCGTTAAGAGATTATATTACACATTACCCCTTTTAAGAGAAACAAGCAAGCAATCCATCGTGACTTTTGGTGCGTTTTCACTTCTTTTGCAGAAGTTTTAAGTTATATGCCAGATCTTTCATTAAAACAGTCTCACATACATCAATAGAAGGGTCTCGTGATACCGAATAGCTTTTTTCAAGGCCCATTTCCGTATCTCCCATAGTCCATCTGGGTTCTTACGGTTCTTCATTTTTTTCACGTATTAATTATTATATGTAGTCGTATATAAGGACAACTCTTAATAAATTTTGTGAACTCAACATATCGATAACTTCAGTAGTTTGGCTGGCTTGTTACAATTTCTCCGCAGAGTCCGTCAGGCACTCCAGATCTTCCATGGACCTGGTTTCGAAGTTTTCGATTTATATACATATGCACGAAACCCTAACTTTGTATCCAATTTTCGCTATCTAGGTTCCTGGGAAGTACTTGTACTATTTTGACAATCAGCAAGTCATTGGTTCATCCTGTGTCGAATTAGCATAACTTAGGAAACAAGCTACAAACATGAAACTTTGTGGTTCTCAAGTGTCCGCACATAGTTAATTAGATAACACTAAATGCTGAGTTTTCCTGAGATCTCTCAAATAGGGAAATGAAAAAAACCGTTAAAATAGATAATCCATCCAAAATTATAGTAAGACAGTCCTTGCTTCGCGCTCGACTTTCATGGTCCAACCCGAGACTCGGGCCTGGAACTCTCACGTCCGTGGGTGAACATAATTAGGTGCCGCTACTAGTCAAGTACCTAGTAGGTGCCGCTACTAGTCAAGTACCTAGTACCTACCTTGTGTAAAACTGACTATCATACCTTAACAAGTAAAAAGTATTGTACTTAGATGACAAAAGTGGCGGAGGAGAAAATATGGAATCTCGGACAACTCACTATTTTGTGACCAATTGTGATCTAGTAAGAGTGCGATATCTCTTAGTTTATGCAAAACAACCAACATCAGTCCGATTTCCAATGGCAAACACAATCAGAGACGGTAATTATAAACATTTAATAAATTAATTATTTAAATTATAAAACTAAATTAAACGGTAGTTATTAGATTGTAAAATTAAATGGTAGGTATACCACCGGGTTGTTTCACATTGAAATATATTTTCAATGAAAGTTTAGTAATACCGCACAGACGCTTTATTTAGATCTACCTACTGTTATTTAATAGGTAATTGTTTGTGATATTCCTATTAAGTACAGAAAGGAAGAGTGGAAGAGAGCGACAGAATTTGAAGAGAGAAATGACAGAAAAATGACGACCGTCTAGCTAGATATGTTGATAGGATAATCGTTTCTATATCAAGCTAAGAGCTCAACGATAAATGTGAGACAATGCACAAAAGGGGACGGAAAACGCAGGAAATAAAGTATATAGGACAGATTTGATCTTTGAAGTCCACGGAAGAAATATATTATAGAGGACAGTTTCATTTTTAAAATTTATGAACTAGTCTTTATTTCAGCGCAAATATTAGTTCACATTTCAACCATAACCAACACTTCCAATGGCGTAGTCATATATATTTTAACATCGTCATTACAATTATTTAAGGGCGCCATTTTGATATAGGCGTGTCAACCTATAATAAAACTCGCAATAGGCTCTTATTTTGTACTACTAATATAGTTGGTTATATGCTAGCTTATTTTATTCTTTACGAAATCTTTGTATTTTTCTCTATTATTAAAGTAATTGGAATATTACACACTAATGGGCTTTCAACATGAGTGACGCTCCGAAATGATGATCCAAATACTATTATCAATAAATTGTTAGCTACTCTGCAGCAAATATTACAAAAAATATATTGAGTAGAGTTTCAGAACTGTTACTAATTAAAAATCACTAACTCTACAGGTGGAGCCGTACAGCAATGGTTTGGAAGACACAAGCTGGTATCTATATTACTCGGTTACGGTTTAATGTTAGCAACAATCGGATTGGCGAACAATCAGCCTATTCAATACTATTACAAGGTTCTGTTAAAAAAAATTGACATGGCAATGAACAGTATTAAAGCATAATTTCTCAACATTAACAAACAGAATCCAACGTACAAATTGAGAGTGATTTGTAACCCGTCATTAGCAGTAAAATGTTAATAAATATGATTTTGAAAAAAATTCTATTTTATTACATAGTACGTGGCTGTATGGGCCTAAGAATACCCTCACCCTCACCCTCACCCTCACCCTCAATCCAAGCCAGGGTGACGTAAAAGTCGTCAAAGGGCACTAAGATCTAGGAGGCGAGCGAGTTTGATGTCTGCGATAGTGATGTTATTTCCCGAAACTGTTCACTAATGCTTTAGAGGACGTCTTAAAGACAGTGAACTGGGCAGAATGCGGCATAAATATTAACGGTAAGTACCTCTCACACCTTCGGTTCGCCGACGATATCGTTGTGTTGGAGAGTTTGCAGGAAATATTGTACAGTCTCAATTATTCCTCCCGACCTACTGGCCGTAGGATGAACTTGGACAAGACGAAGGTTGACGACATGTTCAACGGACAACTTTTCCCTAGGCCGATCAACGTCGATGGTGCTATTCTCGAAGTCGTAGACGAATACGTCTACCTCGGGAAACTATTGCAATTAGGTAGATATAACTTCGAGAAGGAAGCCGATAGAAGGATTCAGTTGGGTTGGACAGTATTCCGGAAGCTTCGTCACATTCTCACGTCGCCTATACTGCAGAGCTTAAAGACGAAAGTCTTCAAATAATGCGTTCTCCCCGTGATAACCTACGGGGCCGAAACATGACCTCATACATTAGAACCGACCCACAAGTTTGTGGTAGCACAGCGGGCTATTGAATTTGCTAAGTTGGGTGTTTCTTTCTCCGATAGAATTTACAACGAAATCATAAGGAAGAGAACTGAAGTTTTTTCATTTTATTTTATTTTATGTCCGATATCACACGGATAATAAGCTCACTGAGGTGGAAATGGGCTGGTCACACACTCGGAAGACGAGATGGCAGATGGGCCTCTAAGTCTCTGGAATGGAGGCCGCGTTTAGGAAAACGAAGTGTTGGTCGACCGTTCACCAGGCAGGAAGACGATCTCCGTCCAGTAGCTAGTACGTGATGGATGCTAGTAGCAGGAGAACAACCGCCTTGGCGCTCATCGAAAGAGGCCTATGTCCAACAGTGGACCGATAAGTGCTAGAATAGGTACCTAGGAAAGGGTGGCTCAGTCGAGTACACTGGCTCAGCGAAGGCATTGCAAGGACACAAATCCTTGGCTCGAACTTTACTGAAGCGTTTGGCAGCCGTTCGTATACAGAGTGTGTAATACAACAAATTGGACATCGTAGGTATATCTAGGTACGTTCTTAGTCTACACACAAAACATTCAAATATTATACAAGTTTATGCCCAATACTAACTTAAAAAAAATGAAACCGAAGTCAGGGCCAGACAAACCATTCTGCCTTGGCACCGACTTCACACACATGCCATTTTTCAAAATTACATTGATAGTTTATAAGTGTTCAATTAAGTTTACTTTCAGCTTTTCGGTGCAATGTATGTTATTTTTGACTTTTAAAGTAGAATTTGATTTTCATTTTGAGTGCAATTATGCAATTACAATGGTGATAACGATATCGTCATAAAAGCGTATTTTTTGAATTAATACAGTTTTTATACACTGTTTACAATTGGTGATTCTACCTAATATTACACCAACGCGAGGAAGGTCGATGGTCACTAAATTGGCTCCAATTGTTCCCCTATGGTTACTAAAGAAAATTGTTTGGTCAGGATTAGGAATTTCCCTTTTTTATGTATGCGGAGTAAGTCTTTTTTTAACTTCCACCGATACTGGGTTGAGTCCGGTGGGGTATGCCAGATTTTTGTAAGGGCCGACTACTGATAACCACTGCAAAGGAGTAGACTTCCCTGTACCAATACCTGTCTATAGAGGTACCAATCTAAATTAATTATTTTGGGCGAAAAGGAATACTATTGTCATACACGAGAGAGAGAGAGATAGAGAGAGAGATAGAGAGAGAGTGAGAGAGAGAGATGGCCAAGAAGTAAATATTTGTAATGTGGACCAACTGTAAAAGAAGGTGAAACTCGTATCAATGAGGAATTGAAGAGAATGGAGAAATGTGTAATAAGTAATGGAGAAGTATCGGTTGGTTTGCCTCTAAAGTGGAAGACAGCAATGGAAAATGAATAATGATATAAAACAATCACCAAATGCTTTCTGTATATATGTAATCAATTGTCTTAAAACCTACGGCATGGCCTTCGCTAAAGGATAGAGCGATTCCCGAGTAAGTTCCAGTGTACAAATTGTTAGAATAACCGTACGACTCCTGTTGGGTGTTATTTACTTGCGAAGTCGGGGCGTTTTACTGGTATTAAAAAAGCTTTCGATTTATAGACATTTGGATTGACAGATTATATGGAACAGTGGGCAGTTCCCGAATATATCGGTTGCATATGTACTGTGATAGGTCCAACGAGCTGGTCGGTACCTTCTTAATTGTCGAAAATAAATTTGAATAAACCTAATGGTAAATCTAATTTCGCTTGTTTCTATGCGTACATTTACGTAATTGTAAACTACAATTGGTTTTGTATGTACTGCAAGGGGATGCGGGTTATTTTAGAACAATATGTGTGTTCCGTTTCTCTCGTTATGGCCCACAGCGTAATCATTGTGCGATCTAATTTTGATTGTGTTCAATGCACAACCGGACATAATGGAAAATTTAGTTTCATACAAGCTTTCAACGAGAACGTATTAAACAAAAGTCAATACTCATGTTTTATTACAAGTAAATAGTTAATTTGATTCATATTGTAAACGAGTGGTTCTCACAATGCTAAGTTACGTGCTCATGTGCTTAATATCGTTTTCATGTTCGTATGGGCAAGATCCAATCATTAATTTGCCTCAAGGACGAGTAGTGGGGGTGTGTATATATGTTTTTAAGATGAACTTTATGTACAGGTGTTGTAAATAATATGTTACGTTTTTAAGATGAACTTTATGTACAGGTGTTGTAAATAATATGTTACGTTTTTTCATTACATGTTACAAAAATATAATTTCAGATAAAGGTTTTCACAGAGAACTCACAAACACCTGTTGAAATATTTTTTGGAATCCCATATGCGAATCCTCCCATTGGACCACTTCGATTTTCCGTATGTACCGTACTTACTTATAAATTTTGTAATTGTCTATTTTTTTTTAATTTACGGATTTTTACACGATAGGAACTAAGCATTCTTTGGTAAAAAAAAATATAGCAGCTGGTAGGCCGTAGAGCAACTTTTCTATTATAAGGCGCAAACAAGAGGTCGGAACCTTGTGATGAATACAGATGCCGCCTTCGATTCGAAACTACACGAAATACGGCTGAATAGCTACTTTTTGGCGGTATTATGTGTACATGAGGTACGGCCTTGGTAGCATCTACCTAGTTCGGCTGCAAGGCAGCATGGCATTACCTAATACTAAGAGTATTAGGAATCTAATACTAAGAGTATTAGGAATACTTTAAGAGGCAGTGCCATTGCCGAGCCGTGCAGGTGATTCTCACTCATGTTACTACACGGTTTCTGGGAGCTCGAAGGTCTCTTGGAATGTTTGGGTGTAGGTGAACAACACATCTGCTTAGTAGGTACCTGCTAATCTTTTATATGTCAATAGAATTCAGTAGGTAGTTTTATGTAGATCTATCTATGAATATTATAAAACAAAGTCCCCAAAAACTGTCGGTCGGTATGTGAACATATTCTCAAAACTTAGTAAACGGATTTTCAAGCGGTTTTCACCGATGGATAGCATTTTCCGATGAAAGTTTTAATATATAATTTCTTAAGGTGGCATTCCGGCCCATGTTATCAACGAAAAAATACCTGGGAGGATCGTTAGTAACCTTATAAACCAACATCATTCTGCTTAATATTGTCATTTTGTTCGACTGTCTTGAAGTTGAGAACTCATATGTTAATGAATGACACATAAAGTCTGATGATGGTGATATAATATTTACCTATGTAAGATATTAGTCTATTTTCCTATGTAAACACAATATAATATTTTCTCGACAGCCGCCACAGCGACATCCCGGTTGGAGACGAACACTTTTTGCTCACAAAATGCCTCCACGCTGTCCGGGACCAGAGGACGTGAATAACATGAGTGAAGACTGCTTGTACCTGAACATATGGATTTCTCGGGTTATCAATTTTTTATACATTAGACAATGTACTCAGCAAGCAAGCTGTCGCAGACCATAGCCAGTGCCGGATTAAGCTAGCACGGGCTCTGTAACAATTGCTCCCCTGAATAGCAATTGTTACAAAGCCCGTGTGTTATAATTTTGAGTAGATTGCTATAGACCTTGTAGCCTTTATTTTTTTGTAGACGCGGGCATTTACGCGCCTTCACCAGTCCTGGGTGGGGTCCAGTGGTGTGTGGGACTCGCGGCACATGATAGTGCCGAATACCCACAAAAAGCACCGCGAGTGATCTTATTGTCACCTTTGGTGAGGTGCCCCGGAACAGCAATCATCGGGGCATCTCGACGGCTAGTCAGCCCCCTAAGGGACCAATTCCACCTCCACAGATGGGGTTGCCCAGCACTACAGGACAACACCACCGACTTTGGGACAGTGCAATGGGGTGAGGTTCCCATCCTCGCCCCTTGCCACGTGCGCAAATGCGCCACCTAATGTTGCTCTTAGGTCCCCTTTTCTTATAAGAGGGGTTCAATTGGGTTCGCCTGGATTCACCCGAGGCTACTAAGCCCCACCGCCACGATAAGGCTTGAACCATGGTGGGGAGACCCTGTAGCCTGTAGGGTTTAAACCATATAGACTTCGCTTAATAAAGGGGCCTATCTAAAGGCGGGGCTCGTAGTAATTGCTCCTTTTGCTACGTGAATGATCCGGCGCTGGTCATAACCTAGTAACTTCATTGAAAGAGGCTGGATACAGCTCCAGCTGTGGACTAATAAAGGCTAAAGATGATGATAAAAATGAGGATAACGATCCTTTTAAAAGTAGCCGTTTGCCCTATTCACTCAATAGATGAGAATCTCATGTCATGATATAAAATGTTCGCTAATATGTCATTCACAAATCAACCGGAAACGTTAATATTCCATATTTTCCATTATCAAATTGACAGTAACTTCTCGTCTAAGTTTATGTATATTATTGTCGTTATAATGCTAAACCATCTAGGCGCTCGTTAAAAGAAGACTGTTTAGAAACAGACGGATGACGTGACGTGCTCTTTGTGGGAGGCCAGCGTCCAACAGCGGACATCGTTCGACGATGATGAAAGTAGATATAGCACAAAAAGTCCTATTTACACAAAGTATATTTTTTAGGTAGCGAGTAGATAACAAATTACAACCAGTAGCTGTGATACTGTACAGCGACTCCTGGGCGCGAGGCGGTATAAACCTCCAGTGCCAGGACCTGGCCGCGGAGAACCTGGTCGTGGTTACCGTCGCATACAGACTCAACATCTTCGGATTTTTTACACTAAGATCAGAAATGGCTAGAGGAAATCTTGCACTGCTTGATCAGTACATGGCGTTGTTATGGATTAAAGAAAACATCGCGGCTTTTGGTGGCGATTCCACATCTGTCACCGTAATTGGGCACACTGCTGGCGCAGACAGCGTCCTCTATCATATATTTTCCCCACGATCTATTGGTAAGAATTAAATTAAATTGTCGAGCGTTGCAACACTTTCGTAACAGACACATTACGCCGCCGCCTAGCATATCTGTTACTTGGCGGCGGAGTCGGGGGACGGAAGGCAACGTGTCAGCATAATTATGTTGATAATATCTACCTATGGACGTCGGTAGTCGCCGTACGTTTGCGATGGCCCATTGGAGTTCGAGGAGGGCAAAACTGCATAACTAAGTGGATGTCTGTGCGCGGGACTGTGATTCGTAGTTTGTGCCTTTATACATATATATAGAGATAGATACGGTACGTGACATTTATTATAAATCATTTTCGATGGAAAAGGGAAACAGTGTAAATTCTTATTTTTACCAGTTTTTTATTTATGTCTTTTCTGTAATAGGTCTCTTTCATAGAGCTATAATAATGTCGCCGCAAGACACAACCCTGTGGAAATCTGTGAATTCAAACAATGACGATGAAGTAATTTTAATGGAAAGTGTTTCTCGGACACTCGGCGACTTTTTAGGATGCAGAAATAAAACTGACCATGAACTTCTATTGTGCATGAAATCGTTACCGGTACAACAATTTGCGGAATTATATTCGGTAAAGGAATTATTTATTTGCACTTTAGTAAGAGTGTATAAGTTTATTAAGATTTAGTTCCAAGCTGAAGAGCTGAAGAGGTACCTTTCGCTCACATAAGACCACCTCGCAGTGACTGCTATGCTGTGGCGTGCCGGGCTCCCCTTCAGAATTCATTCTATAAGTTCAACCTATTAGAATGAAGGCATAAAGGAGGAGGGCAACGCATCTGTCTAGTTCCTATGTGGATGTTAGTAGGCGTCGGTAGACACCAATCTCTGATTTCTCGCTCGTCTCGTTATAAGAGTTTTATTGACTATTATTAATCTTTCAGAATCTGAATTGGACCAACTCCTTGTACCCGACGGTAGACAATTTTTTACCGCAGGCGGATCAGTATTTGCCGATATCGCTATCAGGTGCTTTAGCAGACTCTACTTCGCCGATGATTCAATTGGATGTATTATTAGGAACAACAGACCTCGAGGCAGTATGTTCACATAGTGAGTATTTATATTAGGTCTGTCTCGTAGTCTAGTGGTACGCATGTTCAACCACAGACATGAGATTTCGGGTTCGAATCCCTGGTCGGGCCAAACAAAAGTAATGTTAGGATGTTTCAATTTCCAATAACAGTCCGGAGTTTAGAAGTAAGTGGTGTTATGTACACCCGATGTCACAGAGAGCACGTTAAGCCTTCATTCCTGCGCCTAATTTCCCTTCGGTCGTGTCGGATGGCCGTCCCATCGGAATAGGAGAATGAAGCATTCATAGACTTGTGCACACGCGAACACTTGTACATGATATGTCTTGCACAGATGACTCTACTTAACAGAGATGGCTACTGTAGCCGAAATTCGGCTGGGGCGATCTTATTTATACCTGTTGGGGATAAAATAAAGGTCAAATGCGTTTCGAACTCACGCACAAGGAAACGGGAAGTATGAGCATGATTACTCATAAAAGTTTGCGGGCGTATAAACTAAACAACAACCAGGGGTGATTGATAAGTATTGGAAACGACAAAGAAAACATTAATAATCTATTTAAAATTATTTTATCTTTCAACGTAGTTTCCTTCTCCTCGACGCATTTAGTCCAGCGCTTTTCCAATGCCGTTACATTAGTCTGATAAAATGTTTTCTCTAACCCCTCAAAATACTCGTCTACGGCTACAATGACTTCCTCATTTGATGAAAATCTTCGGCCACTTCTTGAGATTTGGGAATAAGTGGAAGACGCATGGGGCCATATCTGTGGAATATGCCGGATGCGCTAACAATTCGAACCGCAATTCATGGAGCTTGGCAACTGCAACCCTTGACGAGTGCACAGGTGCGTTGTCGTGGTGGAATAAAACTTTCTTTTTGGTTAAATGAGGACGTTTCTTTAGGATTTCTTCACAAAATTTTTGCAGCAAGCTTGCGTAATAATCTCCATTTATTGTTTTTCCGCTTTGCCAATAATCCACTAAGTAATCCCTCGAGCATCCCAAAAAACAGTCGCCGTCAGTTTGTCGGCCGTCAAAACCGTTTTTGCTTCGTTCGGCAAAGGTTTTCCGCTTCCATTCCACTGCTTAGGTTGTTCTTTTGTGTCAGGAGTATAGAGATGTATCCATATTTCATCTACTGTCACATGACGCCGCAAAAGCTCCTTAGTATCACGCTTAAACAGCGCCATACATTGCGACGAACCGTCCTCATCACACATCACCATACATCGCACGTAATTTTTTTCATTCGCAATTGTTGGTGTAAAATGTTAAAAACTCGTTCAGAGGAAATGCTTACCATTTCTGTTATATGCCGCAACTTTAGGCGCCGATCAAAACAATATTGATTATGTCCGGATTCTCCGGATCTTCGCAGCTCTTGTCTTATCTCCCACGCTTAAAATCAGTTATCCAGGTTTGAGTTATACTCAATGCAGGAGCAGTATTACCTAAAACACTGTCTAGCTTGACTTTAATCTGGGCTGCTGTTTTCCCTTTTAAAACGCAAAACTTTATCGCCGCACTAATTTCGTTTCTTTCCTTTGTTGAGAAAATTTATGACGGAGAAAGTTCTAGTTCCCCTCACACAAATTCTATCAGTTGGAATAAATTTTAATTTGGCTTTCTATTTCCGTAAAGATGATAGAATATAATGTAATAAATTTTGTTTGCCTAATTTTTTTTAAGTTCGTTGTTTCGGCCAGTTATCAATCTGCCCTAGTATGTATAAGTATAAGTTTGTAATGGTTTTGTACTGAGATATAGCTTTCAAACACAAAAAATGTAATTGTAGGTTGTCAAGTCTGTATCTCCCATTGATACGGAATCATCAGTGTACTTTTCTTCGGGCCTGAACATATGCTGTGGAAGCTAAGATAAGCCCAATACAGCCACATGGGAATGCTATGTGTGCTCGTCTGGCGAGACTAGGTCTGGTCCCTCCTCCCCCGAATCTGACGTCTGGGGCAGCTCGCGTGCCCTCGCTAAAATGTCTCATAGAGAGGATCATGACTATGGGACCCGGGGGGGTTCTAGGTGAGACGGGTCAAAAAACTCTCGCGCGGTTGTCTCGGAATACCTAACCGGTACGGCAGTATTATTTGAGCACACAAATCGCGAATCGTATGGGAATTAGTCTCTACTCTGAAGGTGTCGCTCGGACTGTTCGTAGTCGAACGTGTATGCTGTTGCCTGACTTGACGGGTGTCTGGGTTGTAGCGTATCTGTCACCGAGGACGTCTGCGTGTCCCTACACCGGGTGTGCGGTGTTGTGTCTGAATGATGTAATTGTATTCGTCCGACAGAACGTGTGTTGGACGACGGCCGATGATAGTCATACAGTTTGGATCAAAGTCAACTGCTTGTAACGAGAGGGTTGTAGTGACGAGGCACCCGATCGAAATAATCGGTTGAGATGTCTTTGTAGCGACCTCTGAAGGAGGGTAACTGAAAGTAATTGGGCATAGCTCTACTCTTTTCAGACTTGACTCTTATTTCCGTCGCGCAAACCACCCACCGAGCGAGAATAGCGTGGGATAGCCTGACTGAACTTAGACTTATGCAAAGGGCGGTATCGTCTGCGAACATCCTTAATTCTACCCTGGGAAGGTGCGGGATATCGCTCGTGTATAGATTATACAGGATTCGGGATAATACAGAGCCCTGAGGGCTCCGGCTGGGAGGGTGCGCAAGCAGGACAGTGTGGCCTCCACACGGTAACTGAAGTGCCCGTTAGATATGTATTCCTTAATGATTAATACTAGTCTATCTGACATTCTAAGACGATTTGGTTTGCAAATTAGGCCTTCGTGCCAGATTTTGTAGAACTTTTGCCACGTCGAAGACTGCGCAACGGCGTCGGGTGTTTGCTTTTATGGTTTAATCCATTCAGTTCATTTCCGTGAGGCGGAGCACTTATAACGGACAGCTGTGAGCTTCGCGGTGTGCGAATTGTTGGTCTGTGGAGAGTTCTTTATACCTCACTACATTCTGGATGCGTGCTAGGAGAACTCTCTCATAGAGCTTATCCAACAAACTGATAAGACTTATTGGACGGTAGCTTATGGGCTATTTTCTAGGCTTGCCTGGCTTGCGAACACCGATCACAGTGGATTCCTTCCATATGTCTGGGAACGTGCAACCCTCAAGGAGGGCGTTAAATATGCACACCAAGAGGGAAAACCCCATACAACCTGGAACGGATGGCAAGATTTTAAACACTTTTTTTGTTGATACCGTCTGATCCAGGCATCTTTGAAGAGAAGTTTCACCTCGTCTATAGTGGTAGGACGTATTGGGTTGCCTTCTGGTAGTAGAGAAAGGCTGTGCTCAACTTCCCGATGTACCTCTGCTACATGAGAAGGGATTTGTTGCAAGGTATTAGGGGTACATTGAGATTCCAGAGTGTCGGCTAGTATCTGGGCTTTTTCATCATCATGTACTGCAGGAGGAAGTTAGCCGGCTTTCGATCCTTAGGGCCCGAGTAACGGGCGAAAAGTCTGTATGAGAGGGGGTTATACTACTTAGGACTCGATCCCACGCTGCATTGCGAAATAAATCTACATCGACGTTTACTTCTCTTTCGAGAAGTCGAAGGGTCTGTTTGTTACCTTCGGACGGGCTCCGGTCGTATTCGTGTCTCGCGCGGCTTTGCGAACATCAACATGACTATGGTGGATCATTGTGATCCCTTTGGTAGGCCTTTCAATTGTGATACAGATATGGTCCGTGAGATGGGTGGCTGCCACGATAGCAGCTTCACCGGGCTCTATCGTATTGGGAATGTTGTCGATGTACATTTAATACGATGTAGTATGTAGTAGATTTTAGTGAAAACGACATTTTCATGGGGATCAACGTCGAATACTACTGGCCTCTGGTCTGAGTCTAGGTCGTGTAACGTCTCACTCCGAATGACGTTGTCGTTGACCTGTTACGCTCTGTGAAACCGTGACCGGTCGGTTCTAGTGGGGATAGCAGCCAATTTGTTCTGATTAGATGGTGTTAGCGAGCCTTGTGCCGTTGGGGTTCGTACGGAATCTCCCCAGCCGGTATGGCGACGAGAATCTGGTAGTAAGGCATTCGATACGACGGTACCTACTCTTTGATTTCAGATATATAGTACAATGCTTCCACCCGTCTGGGGTGAAAGAGGGTACGAAACTCCAGGTATGATCCTCTCCATGAGCCAAACGTTCACGTCAGCGCCGAGTGTAGGACTCCTAACCTAGTCTCAAAACAATCCGAAGGAGCTGTATTGGGCTTCTCTTCGTTTCCACAGAATAGGTTCAGGTCCGAAAAAGGGAAAATACAAGTGTATATCTAGACTAGGTTAGATATATGTTAATGTAAGGTCTAGTTAAACTACCTACAATTGCCATCCTGTGCGCTCAGGATAGCAACCTCAATTAGGTAATCACCATGTCTAATCACATGCCTATGCATTATTGTGTGATGTTTTCTGACAAGTCTGGGTCGGCCCGGGTGACGAACATATGTTAATTAAGCTTCCACTAAAATTAGATGTGTATGAATTGATATTTAAATGATTAAATATGACATATGTAACTAATAATAAATAGTGAATAGCAACTTTCAGATATTGATCGGTTCAATGTTCTTAACCAGAGCAGTAGTCAGCTATATGAATTTGCGAGTTCTGCGGTTATTCCTGAGCTATTGAAGATTCTTTCGCTATATTATCCGGACGCCTTCCCTATGGTATACAAACTTTTTAATACTTACCACATTATTTATTAAATTATTCTTATAGTATACAACTTTAAAGGATCCTAAATCCCCTTTCCCACAAATAGGCTATTGAAAACTCATACACTACACGAAACACGACACCATATAAGTAGGTGTTATATGAGCGTGAAAGAGCGACCGGATCGGTAGCTCTCCGATGGCACGGCACCTGAACAAAATAAATTATTAATGTTTACGTGCTGGACAGAACTATCTGCCTTTCTTTTAATTAATTTAAATTAACTAATAAAATGAATATACATCTTATAAATTTAGATATAATGTGCTTAATGTTATGTAAACACAAGACGTGTGGAGTCTGAAAATGTTATCTATTATTTATATTATTTATGTAACAGTTTACATTGTTGAAATGTCTTTGTAAAATTAATCAGTAACCAAACTCGTCGATAGTTAGAATATAGAAAACGGACTTGTCAAATTCGTGTCTTAGGCGTTTTGTTACCATAAGGCGTAACTAAAACAACGAGTTGGCAAATTGGCAAAAAGCCACGTAACCCCGGTGAAGTGGTCGGTTCAGATAAAATTTGCACAGGTGGAACATTAAATTCAATGCCGCTCATCACTCAAGCTCTGGTCGAGCACTCGTAGCAACCCCATTAAGCCGTACTGGGCTTCTCTACTCCTCCACAGCACAAGTTCAGGTCCGAAAAAAGCCATTGGTTAAGCTTCTCTCTATTGGAAGACAAAGAGCTCCACCCTATGTGTGTACACTGTGTTTATATTATTTTATTCCTGGTTGTAATTTATGGGTGTCAAATTTCATCCAAATCCATTGATCATTTAGTATTTATAATATAGACTATAGATAGTAAATATTCATGCTCGCTAATACTCTGCCTACCATTACCTACAAGTAGATGAGATATTGTTATAATCAAATTAGTTCTTTTTGCAAATAGATACATTTTGTTCTATAATTATTATGGGTACCTTAATATAAACTAGAAAGTATCGATGATCATGTTTTTTTAGCTACTACAAGCCACGATTTGGGAATATTTTGGATTTGCTTCTCGTAGAAATGAGAGGAATAATTTGAAAACGATAGAAACCATAGCTAGGATGGAAACATCTGTTAAATGGGGAGCTGGATGTGCTTTGTTAGCGGCAAGATTAGCTCGGAAGATATCACGTCTATATGTCTACCGCTTTTCAGAACCTTTTTCAGTAGATTTGAATGGAAGACCTATAAGTTTTACAGGTATTTGATAATTAGACAATTCTACTTTCTAAAATTTATATACTTACGTGTATTTAATGTTATTTTTATATAAAAAAAATTACTTATGTTCTTTATTTCGTTTAAAACGGCCAATGTGAAACCTGGTTAGGAAATTACTCAGAATTGTACTAAATTATTTCGAGAAAAGGATGGCTTTTATTTGATTTTGGTTTTATTTGCTGCTTGACTTGGCCTAGACTTACAATAAAATTAAAAAAAATATCAATACAACTTAAAAAGTATTTTGCATAAAGGTAGGTTACACTAGGCTTGAATACTGCTATTTTGGAGTGGAATAGATTTTTTTTGCAATGTCTTATTTTTCCAAAACATGTATAGGTTTTACTTAATTAGAATACATTTTAATAAAAAAAAATTTTTTACATAACGCTTCCAACACCTAAACAGTGAATAAGTTTTAAGGATAAGGACGGCGTTAAATGTTCTACGCGTATAAGAGTGAAATTTCATTTTTACGGCTAGAACTTTGCTTTTGCTTGTAGGTGCCGTGCATGGAACGGATTTACTAGCTTTCTTGGGCGACCCGCTAATGCTCCAAACAGCTCGTCGCCGAAGTACTCAAGAAGAAAAGGAAATGTCAATTATTTTTCGACAATACTTGACTAATTTCATAAAATACGGGTATGTTGCTGTTAACTTGAGTAATTGGTAACATGATGGGTAGTTGATACTTTCGCTATGCGAACTCGACACTTTTCTCATAATTCGCTCGTATTGCGGTGCCTTATCGTCCATTAAAATGACGAAATCCGGGCAGTAGTTGAGTAATGCCTATATATCTTCGTATGATAAAATTCCAAGATAGGTATATTTTTAGTAGAATATTCTTGGAATTGAAACAAAGATGGACGTAAAATACATAACTGTTATGGGTTTTTTGGCGTCGCGTCGGCTTGTGTCACGTCGTGAATTGCTGTCTCACGTGAATAGAATATTAATCTCCTATACGTACTTGCCTAAGTATATTTTAAGAATATAAAAAAACCGTCAGCCATGCGAACATGAGGTCAATCTTACCGATTTCATTCGTGTTTTTGTAATTTTGACAACTTTGAAGAAGGTTCTGACGGAATGAAAAATGTGGAAAATAGTATGGTGAAAATATATTTGTATGACTATAGAAAACTTAAGGGCTATCTAAAATTCGTGTGTCGCAAATTTGACAAAATACCCATTAGAATCTCTTGAATTTCGTGAGGTCAGATCAGAACCCTTATGATGAAAATGATGGGGTCGAAAAGAGAGATACATGCCTAACTTTTGATTATGTGAGTGCTTATATCAGTAATGACTGACAAATGTAAACTTTATTTTTATATACGTTGACAAGGTCTAATGATCTAGATGCATGTAATTAAGGTAGAAAATGGACAGCAGTGTATTGTGGAAGCTGAATATAAAATGATAACAGGAATATTGGTTAAACGCTGCCTCGGTTGCTCGCCGCATGCGATCTGAGTATCAAGAGATATTTCTAGTGGACTGCACTAAAATGCGCCATACCTAATGGTCCTTTTTGTTTATTTTTATGTTCTTTACGCTTACGTATAACAAATTTTAAAATAAATAAATTCTTAAAACTATTTACAACTTTTAGCCTAAATTAAGTAAGTCAACAAAGTCGTCTGAAACTTTAGCATTTAACAACACTTTCAAGGTCGTATACAGCTTCTACTAAGAAAAGTTTTGAGTTACGTTTTTAAATGGTCATAACTGAAATAAAATGTTTGTCAGTTCTCGCACACATTGAGGATTTCAAATTTTCCCACGGACATAATATTATTGCTTATATCTCAATACAGAATATACCTACTTACCTTTCCTTATCCTAGCCAGGTTTTTGTAAGTACCTAACATTTTCTGCTTTTTTTTATGCTAATAATTTCGTCAGATATTACAATTATAAATTAATAATAATAATAGTTTATTTTCTCACCACAACATTTCTTAAGAGTAACAATAAGGTTTAAGTAGAGTTTATTACATAGAGGTTATATTGTGGGAGACTGGTGCCCCAGCTATACTTTGAGGGGCCTGTATTTCGGGTCGCCAGAACTCCACATTTGTCATTAATAAGTCATAGCCTGGTTACTAGTACGTGGGTAAACAATAAGTACCTCATTCTATTGCAAATAATTTCAGCTCCCCAGGTTCGGACAACGAGTGGTCTCGATATGTTGTCGGAGATTCCAATATATACAACGTGCGCAGAAAAGAAAACAATACTACTCAAAAATCAGATATCAATAAAGAACTAGCGTTCTGGTTGCAGTATTTGCCTCGTTTATCACAAACTTTGGTATCACTTGGAACAACAGAGAAAATAACAAGTGCGAAAGGTATATATCTACGTATACTTAGCACCGCTGGCTTATTGATTTTTCGTTATGTATAAAATATTCGTTTGACAAGTATACCCACAGTTTCAATGGGATATACCTAGGCTCTCTACGTTGTAAATACTTAAGCTGTTCAAATCATTACTGTCATATGCAGCGCTGTAGTCGTGCAAAAGTTTATGTATATTGATCTGTTCATGAGGATATTGATTAAAATTCTATCTATATTGACCTGTTCATGAGGATATTGATTAAAACTACAAATATTTTTCTAAATTCCAGACGATAGTCGACTGCGAGGTGGAGTTTTTGCGATGTGCGTTGTCTCTGCGGTGCTAGTTCTGCTGTTGTTTGTTAGTGTTTTAATAATGCACAGACGCAATCGCCGCCCATCTTATGAAGATTCACTAACTCATTTATAAACTACACAGTACATACTTATTATACATAATAATTAATATTATTAAAATTATTGCTATGCAATTGCAATTTATTTGAACCTTTTTTTCATATATAATACATATTATAGACGGGCAATTGAGCAATGGGAGCCTTACGACGTCTCCTGACGCCTATAGATATCCACATCATTGTCATGCATATGTGATGTCTTCCTTTCCTTCTTGGATTTGGAGGGGTACAACCAGCTACAATTTTTTTATTAAAAATGTTCACCGTCTCACTCAAAAAGCATAGACTATTCTTATGTATAAATTATCAAGTTTCGGCTTTTTCATTTATCAACTCTTGTAAAATTTGATGATTATTGGTAACCGGTAGCAGAAGTCATTTAGATTTTGTTAACAAACATACGGTAAACACAGCGATATTTTTCGTTTTATTCTTTTGAGGTACATAACCCTAAAGACAATAGCTTATACTAGTATGTTTGTCTATACTTTCTATGAAAAAAATTTTTGAACCGATTTGGAAAATTCTTTTACAATTAAAATCCTACATTATCTGTGACGAACATAGGCCATATAACATTTTTAAAAAGTTTTGATCATTATGAAATTTGATAATGTAGCCAAAGTTGTGGAAAAAATATCAAAGTAAATCCCTACACAGCTGTAGAAATTGTTGACAAGTAGCTGCTCCGACAGACGTTCTGTCATAAATTTTATTTGTTGTCATTACCGTGATATTGATTAAACATAAGCTAATATTAAATTCATGTTTACAATGTCTATATTTATGTAAATCAATTAATTCAAATCGACTATCCGCGCGAAGCCGGGAATAGAGAAATGCCTATTTATAGTAGGTGTATATTGCAGGATTAGCTCGCTTAAGCAGAACAAATATAACATTGTGGTCGGCAGCATTCACCCACAACAGTATACCGTATTAAAATCCCGTGTAACTAAATAAACTAATCTTGCCATATTTTAATCAAAAGACTGTCTAATTGTTCTAACCGCATATGCTACGAAGATCATCATAATACATATGTACATATATTAATTTCTTAGGTTTACGGGAATGTTACAAATTATAATAAAAGTACTATAACGGATTTTATCGCGGTTTATTAAGGACGAAAATTTTGTATATTTTCGGCACTTTTAATAACTTATGACACCAGGACATTATTCATTGCAGTACACCCGTGGCCATAGTATCTGTAAAGTTTCTGAGACGTCGGGATCGTAACATACTTAATAAACTGCGATAAAATCCGTTAAATTAAAAAAAAATACCGTTGACTCTAACAAGTCTGCCATTGAATAGTACATTCATTTTTATTGTTGAATTGCGGGGAAACGCATTTACGCATCTTCTCTGGCCCTGGGTGGGTTCCAGTGGGGTGTGGGGCTCGTGGCACATTATTGTGCCGAATACCTACAAACACCACCGCGAGTGCCATAAGTGCCGCTTTTGGTGATGTGCCCCGGAACAACATGCGGGATAACCCCTCCAACTTTGGGATAGTGCAATGTGGTGATGTTCCCATTGTCGCCCCGTGCCCCGTGCGTAAAAGCGTCGAATTCTTTTTCTCTTTTGTCCCATCTTCTTATAAGAGGGGTACAAAGAGCAGCCTCCTCCTCGGTTCAATTGGTTTCGCCCAAGGTGTCTCGATTCAGCCCAGACTACTAAGCCCCATCACCACGACAACGTTTGAACTATGGTGGGACATTAGTCCTGACAATAGCCTGCCTCACGTAGCGCGGGGTGGATTTAATACATTTAGTTTTATTAGGTATGTTCATTAGTAAGTTGTTAACGCTAAACCAATGAAACCAACTCAGTGAGAGTACTATTCACCTCGTCATAATTATCAACAGCAAATAGTACTACAAAAAAGAAAGGGCCCTAAAGCAGACCCTAATGAGATCCCCTTATCTCTCCCCAACCAAACGGACAGTCGGAACCATTTGGTGATTATAGGCCGACCTATTAACAGATATAAGGTCTGTTGCCCTTCTTCGCCTCGTCCCCCAAATGGGCCACCGGCTTACAAACCGCATGACAGCTGTCACTTACCTTATACTCCTACCTGATCGCGCAATGCAGCATGAAACTACCTCCTCCTAGAGGACAATATTATGGATATAGTATGACGACATGTACGACCGTGTCGACTTAGGAAGCCAGCTCATAAGTACCTGTAGAATTATTATTATTAATTGCTCATTATTTAAAAGCCTTCTAGAGAACTGAACGCTAACTACACTGATTATGAAGTTACATATTTTATTAATTAATGGGTTACTAGGAATTTAAATCTGTAGGATCACATACATATTGCTTATATCAAAATCTGCACAGATGTTAGTTACATCGTAGGCACATTTGAATATCTATAGTTAATAAAGTGAAGTCTAATCTCTAAGCTAAACGGTAGTTTTTAGAAATTATGCTCATTTGTTGGTAGCACGGGAACACAGGGTATAAGTTATGGTCTACTCTGTAATGTTATATGTATTTAGTAGTTGTTACATTATATAAGTAGCAGTGGAGTTGTCTATATCGCCGTATTTCATTACAGCCAGCCATAAAGACAACACGGTCAGTTTGTTTCTCCATTATTGATGATTAGCCGGATTGAACACGACTGAATGAAATTCCGACAGAAATAAAAAATAAAGCTTGCCTTATTGAAATAAAGTTGATCATAATCCGCCCCCTTGACACGTCTTAGTTCCGAAGTTACCAAAAATTGAAAGTTATTAAACACCCCTATCAATATAACCGGGCCAAGTGTGCATACAAAAAAAAAGTCTCCTTTTCAAAAATACTTGCGCACTCCATCTGGGTCATATAATCTGAATTTATACGAGATTTTAGCTTTGTTGGTTCAACAGTATCAGTTGTACGGTATACCTACGTTCATCGGTCAGTTAGCCACTTATTCAGAACATGTTAATTATATCGAAATGATTATTGATTAATATTATTTATTATCATTTTATCTTCATATTTGATAATATTATGAAAATAATTAATATACCTAGTATTGCCATAAATATTGTAACATAGAAAAAAAACTTTTTAAATTGCAAATAACATTTATTACTTTTATATTGTGTTAGTTTAATACACAAATATAAAACAACTAAAAATAAAAAGCTCATTCGAATTGTCTCCATTGGCTGCAATACAGTCCTTAAACTTTCCATGGGGGAAATTCTCCACTGCCAATCGTATGGATTATTTAAGGGGCTCCAAATTTAGATCTTTTTGCTTTGAGATTGCTTACAGCAAGCTCGCAAATCTCTAAAACTGCCCATACATCATAATCCAGATTAAGATCGGGACTAGACGACGGCCAGACCTCAGCTCTGATGAAATCCGAGGTGTTCACTGACTGCAACAAGACTGCGTGGACCGAGCCCTATGACCCGGCGCTGAGTCTTGTTGGAGGGACCTTAGTGGGTATTGAACATGGAGTTATTAAAGGCCCCACCGTGGTTCAAGCCTTGTCGTGGCGGTGGGGCCTAGTAGCCTGTGGTGGACCCAGGCGAAGCTAATTGAACCGAGGTGAATCTTTGCACCACTAAGAACTAACCATAAGAAGAGGGGGCTAAAGATCGGGAGGAGGAATCACTATAGGTACCCCTCTTATGAGAAGAGGGGACCAAGGAACAACAGGAGGTGGCACTTTTGCGCACGGGGCAAGGGGTGGGAACCTCACCCCATTGCACTGTCCCAAAGTCGGTGGGGTTGTCCTGTATTGCGTGGCAACCCCATCTCTGGAGGAGAGTGCCTTGATGATTTGTTTGTTCCGGGGCACCTCACAAAGGGCGCGATGGCACTAGCGGTGGTTTTTGTGGGTATTCGGCACTATCATGTGCCGCGAGTTCCACACACCACTGGACCCCACCCAGGGCCGGTGAAGGCGCGTAAATGCGTTTCCCCGCGTCAACAAAAAGAAATGGTGTTATTAAATTGTTTAACGGCCTTCCCGAGAATGGTATCTTGATACACTTGCGTCGATGTTTTCATACCGTTTTCACAAAACATGGTTCAGTCACTCCTTCATTGCTAGCAAACACACCACCACACCATCACTGAAGTCGGATAATGCCCACGTTGCACTCTGTCGACTAATTGGGAATCTTCCTTAGAGCTTTGAGCATAAATACGCTCATTTTGTTTGTGAATAAGTCATCTCTTAAAATACGCGACATGTTTCGATCATCATTTCCTGAGATAAATTCTTTTGCTTTCGGACAGGATTCCTTTTAATAACGTGTAAGTCCTCCTCTCTTATTAATACCCACCAGGAGCCTCGTATGCATACTCTGGATTAAATTCCTCACGTTTTCATCAGGAATCTCCTCCCAAGCATCTTTTAAAGCGTTAATCAGCTGCTGTTGGTTGTAGACCCCTTGATCATTCTCTCTAACTCTTCGTCTCAATTGGTCCTACAATTGCTCGATCGGATTTAAATCCGGACTGTTAGCTGGTCATGGTAGTACCTCAATATGAGACCCTTCTAGGACAGTTTGGGTTGATCGAGCTGTGTTTGTACGGGCATTATCTCGGATCAGGACAAATCCCGGCCCCACTCGCTGTGCAAATGGGATCACTTGAGGCCTGATGACGTCCTCCATGTAACATTCTGCAGTTTCGGTACCCGAATTTAAAATGGTGAACTCGGTTTTACCGTGTAAACTAATCCCACCCCAAACCAAACGTCGGGACCACCGAAACGGACAACTTCGTGAATGCAGGACTCCGAAAACCGCTCGCCGAGTCGTCTCCACACTCGAACACGCCGATCATCACTAAGAAATTTTACTTTGCACTCGTCTGTAAAAGGCACCTCGCCCCACTGATTAATCCCCCAGTTCAAATACTGACGGGAGAATCTTAATCGGTTTGCACGTTGAACCCTGCACAGAGGAATTCAAACAACTCGTCGTCTTGACGTCTGCTGGTCTTCGTGCAATCGATTACTTATAGTTTGATCACTGACACGGATACACGTTGTCAGCCGTAGGCGGTGTTGAAACTTACGGGCCGTTACTGTACGATCACGACGAGCACTGAGTTGGATGTACCGATACTCATGAGTAGTTGTTATGCGTACTCTACCTGAACCAAGTCTCCTGGCAACACTGTCAGTGTCTTGAAAGCGATTCCATACATTTTGGACACCTCTTCGAGAAAACCTAACTGCAAACTCACATAACGCCGAGAAAGTCCTTCTTGGATCATAGTTATGGTTCTGGTTACTGTAATTTTATCCATATGCTTTCGTACTGGAGGCATGATTGACGCGAGATGATCAATGAATCAATTAAAATTGAAAAGTTTTTTCCTAAAATAACCGAAACAAATTAAGAAGACAATCAAAGAAAAACTTAAGAATAACACCCAATTATTTTTTTCTTAAAATGATGGCCAATACTTTCAAATTAGGAACACAAACACATAAAATAAAAAAAGGCATAAAAGAGATCAGACACCAAAGAGTTCGTAATATGAATGTAATGCTACTTATCAGTTACCTTCAGTTTACTAAACTGCACTGAGATGTAAATAAACTAGTGGTCCTTATTTTGTTTTGAGTATTTATAATAGACCATTTTGTATATATATAATAGACCACCCAACTTGTAGCAAGGAGTCTCTGATAACTACCCCGATAAGACTTTATATCCTCACTTTGTACTAACCCTATTTAAAAACTGAATTCATTCCATTGCCTCTTTCTTGTTATAACTTTAAGTTTGTTCTTAATTGTGAATGTGTGAAGACAAAGATGAAATATATGTATATACAAGTCTAACTAAATCCTTCCCTCCCTCTGACGGGAGGGGTTCGATTCGCGCTCCAGAAACAACGTAAGCCGTGATCAGGATTTAATTTATTATTAGACCTCTCTACATCGCGATTATATTATCTATACGGTAATCTAAGTATCTACGGTAATCCTATCAGTCATATGTTATATCTATGTGACTATATGTAAGATTCCGTCGCTCGACAGGTCCGAATAGTGTTTCTGGTATTGGTTTTAGCAGGAAAAATTCATTTACGCAACAATATATATGTCCATTGTCTTACTGTTTTATGTTTTGTGCCGTAAATATTAATGTCATATCTTTTACTAAACCATATTTTTTTACTTGTGCAAATGTGTATTTCTTTCTTTCTTTATTATAATCATGACAGATTTCAAATTCAAATGCTTCAAATTTTTTAAATTTATTTGTAACATTATTTATTGCCATACTAAGTAAGTACTTTGGAAAACGCACAAGAAATAAGTTCTATCTATTAAGTAAATGGACTTTGACAAAGAAGAATAATATATTTGAGAAAGAAGATAAGAATTAGATTACTATCTTTGTCGGTCCAATTTCGCATGCGCATACTCATGGCGTGGAAAGAGACATATATTAAGCCTTATTTGCTTGAAGTACGCGCCATAGACTGGTGTCCCTATTCTATCTATTTTATCTCTATCGTAGTGTAAAAAAAAACTTCTTCTCTATAAGTAAAGAGGGTAGCACCTTACTGCCAAAAAACTTTGTATTTATGCTATCATTGATTAATCATTAGTGACATACTGAAATGTCAAATTCAAATTGTGAAGGTGTAAAACTAAAAAAAGATTCTGATTACAATTTTAGAGAAAATAGGAACTAGTTATAATGTTTAATTGTAATACTATAGGATTAATTATCAAAGATATTGCAATTAGTATTAAATATGAACTTGCAAAGTGAACTGTAGAATTGTGTTTATATTAAAACATTGTGAGATTAATAAACATGACGAAAACAGCACAAGAGTTTGTACAGAGCTCCTTCTCGCCTTTAGTCGCTACACTATGTAGTCCAAAAGTAGAGACTATTGTTTCTAAAAATAATTTGTCTTTTGTTGAACTTTTACAACCTTTTACCTCAGTGGAATGGGAAGGTAAAATAAATTTATACTCTTCAATGGCAATATTATTTTATATCCTATATTTTAATTCTATAATATTTTAGGACAATTTAGAGAACCTGGAGGAACCTTGTGCTTAGTCAAAAATGTGAAGCTGATCATAAGAGATGTAAATTGGAAACCACTACCACCGACTGAAGCTAGAAGGCAACTTAATAATGCAGTTTTATACAACTATGATAGCAAAACTGTCAAGTTAAACATTGGTAAGTAATTCATATTATGTCAAATAAAAATTAATTACAATATTGATTTTTATTGCAAGAAATGTCCAAATCTCTCAAAAAGATAGATTCAATAGTGTATCTCAGTTGACTAAGAGTAATCATGATAGTGTTCTTTGTTTCCGAATTTCTTAGTCAAATATGCTCATGCTTTATACTCAAGAGCCAGACTACCATAGGATACACACACCCTGTGATTCTTAAGATCCATTGTGGTAAAACAGGAAACTAAATGAATATGACGTTTATATGTGTGTAATGAACACCATAATTTAATCAAAATTTACCATAATTGTGGTTGAGGATTATAAACAGTTATGTAAATTTTGTGTTTTTGGCATTTATTGTGCATTAGTAAACGATTTAATTAATAATTTTCTTACATATCCCTTAAAGCCAATGTTTTGCAATTGTGGTTTTGGCCACTGTGGCGGGGTTCCCCAGATCAATCAAAGAAGATTTGTTAAAGTTATTTTTTTAAGTGAGGCATGGAGATTAAATAAAAATTGTCAGTTTATTAAATGATCTTACAGTAATTATACAAAACACATAAATGATTAATTACTGTTACTATGCTAATTATAGTAATTTAATGTTATTATTTGCTGAATTAAACCTTAGTGCTTTGGGGGGGGACCCGGAGGGCGAATGCATCAGCATAGTAATTATGCGGATGTTAATGGGCGTCAGTAGACATAAAAAGTCATGATAACTTTCTGTATCTCTTTCAGAAGGAAATAAATTGGAAATACCACAAAGTACACCATGGTTTGATGCTTGGCGGGAGACTTATTTTGAAGTACAATTTCCATCTGACCATGAGTTCACCAAGCACTTCCTGTCTTGCATTATTGTTGGATCTACACAGGATGATAACCTGATAGACACATATAATATACTCAATCAGAAATATGCACAACTGCAGAATGTGACACCTCCAAAATTGCCTAAGTGGTTTAATAATTCAGTTTTAAAAACATATTTACTTTTAAATGATGCTTCTACTGTCTCTAAAGAAAGGTAATAAATATATTTTAACTCACCCAATATTTATACAAAATTTTGAAAGGCCACTGATAGTGCTTTCTTCTGCTTAACAATAATGATTTTTTCATTTTATTTGATCCAAAGTTGTTTCAAATAGAATTGAAGAAAAATAACATGTAATATTTCATCCAAAAATATTATTTTGAAATATGACATTAATAATTAAGCTTGAAGACAGTGCCAAAATTTTCTTCTGTCATACAATTGTAATTACTGGCAGAAGCAGATAAAACTGCCATTGGCTTGGCACTTGTTAGCTGAAATGTTAAATTTTGTTTATTTTGACTCTTTAATGTCATTTTTGAAGTCGGTTTGATTATTTTGTTATATTTTATTTTGTATTACAGTATTCTTAAATGTTTAGTCTGCATATGTTTGTGTATATTTAGGTATTTTATTTAGGCACCTATTACTTTTTGCAGGGCAGATCAAGCATTTGAAACATTAAAGCAAAGCTTTGGAGCTGGTAATTGTTACATGTTGTCAATTAATTCTAAAACTCCTGCCGAAATTAAATTACCAAATGATTACTGGATTCAGTATGTTAAACGACCTGTAGATCCAAATGTTAGTTAATTAAATACTTTTATATGTGTTTTATAATATAATAGCTTATTTTATTTTCAATTGTATAATTATTTCAGCATGAAACATCATCATTAGTGAACCTCTCTGCAGGGTTGTTGGAAAATCTAACAAACATACAAAATAATACCCCAGGTTAGTCCACTAGTATATATTATATAACAGTAATGAAACTGGTGTGCTAGACACATTTTTTTTCTAATGGGAAATTATTTGTGCACAGAACCAATTTCGCAAATTTCATCCATGGTAGAAGAGAGTACGCACCCTCTCACAGATAATGAATCTTATGACAATGGCAACAGTCTCCAGGTATTGCTTTTCATATATCTAATCATCACATTGTGCGAAAACTTAAGTAAACCGAATTATTGTAAGTAATTTCTTTTTCAGTTATTGCCAGTAACAGAATTACAATCCAAGTCCTTACATATTCATTATGAGCCATGTAGCATGATATTTAAATGTATATTTTAAATAAAATTTTCAGACCTGCTCCTTTTCTGGCAGTTCCGAAAGTATGAATCTTATTGGCAAACAAATGGACCGATTATCAGAGGTGTATGGTGCTGCGTTAAATGCCGCAGACATAGAAGCAATCAAAAAGTTTTTAATTGATTACACGTCACAGTCATTGATTCCGCATGTTGAGAAGCAAATAGCACAAATCAATGAAGTGGTAACTATAAAATAATCATGTTTAAGTTCATATATCTGCTTAATAACAAATGGTAATGATTTTTTTTTTCGTTATTCACCACCTTTACTCCCTTATTTTAAGTGTCATCAACAACAACAGCACGTTCTCAAGCCAAGTCTCCTCATGGGCTAGGTGGAAAGAACAAAGTGTCATAATTCGGAATCCTTACATACCTACTTATCTTGTTTCCACCATATCCATTTACTAACTTTCATTTATTCATTACAATTCTATTGCTTAATATTTTCACAAGTTCTAAGATGGCGAACATTTTAACATTTGATGGTATTTTTACACTTTTCATTCCCTTTAATAGGTAGCCAATAAAAAAGGAGTAAGCAGATCCCTTTTGTCGGCTACCAAGAGATGGTTCACTACAGGAAAAGCAGGCAATACAACTGTCAATAACACCGTAATGTAAGTTCTAGATTGTACATCATATTCTATATTTATATGTTTTGTCAGGTACCTATTACTCTCTCCTGAAAATCTGTTAAACATGCGTGCTGTTTTTTGTACCATTGCTTCTGCGGTACTCACTCATGTCATTAGATACGAGGGTGGATCTAAAAGTTCGTGGCCTAACCTACATGGAGCTATGACATCTTTTTAAATCTACCGTCATTTGTTAGTATGTGTCATATTGATTTATTGTGCGCAGTTTCATTCCGATACTGCACAATATAAATTTTCTGTGATTATTTGTTTGAAGCAATCTGACGCAATTTTCAATAATGGAGAAAATTGAACACCGTGCAGTCATTAAGTACCTCAATAAAAAAGGCCTACCACCAAAAGACATCCATCAAGATATGGTGAGCAATTTGGGGGAGTCTGCTCCATCGTATTCCAGTGTCAGGAAGTGGGTAGCTGAGTTTAAGCGCGGTCGTGAGAGCATTAAAGATGATCCTAGGAATGGAAGGCCTACCCCCTCTACCACGAAAGAAAACATCGATAAAATTTGTGATCTCGTACTGGGTGACCGACGTTTGTCCATTGGTAAGATAGCTGAGATAACAAACATTAGTTATGGCCGGGTGCAACACATAATAACGGAAGAGTTGGGGTTCCATAAGGTTTCTGCTCGCTGGGTCCCGAGGTTGCTTTCAGCTGAACAAAAACGAGTTCGATACAAAATTTCACGAGACTGTTTGGAATTTTTTGAGACTGATCCCGAGGACTTTTTGTCTAGACTTGTTACCATGGATAAAAGCTGGGTTCACCACCATACTCCTGAATCAAAGCAACAATCCAAACAGTGGAAAAGATCAGACTCTCCTACACCGAAAAAGGCTAACGTCGTTTAGTCGACTAATAAAGTCATGGCTTCTGTTTTTTGGGATGCGAAGGGCATTATTTATGTAGATTATTTACCGGAAGGTCAAACTATAAATTCTAGTTATTATTGTAACCTTTTACGAAGACCCCGGAATAAAAGAAAAAAGGCCGGGTATGTTGCGTAAGAAAGTTTTGTTTCATCAAGACAATGCACGTGTTCACACTTTGGTTGAAACAATGTCTGTAATCCATGATTGTGGCTACGAATTGCTGCCTCACCCACCTTATTCGCCGGATTTAGCCTCCTCGGATTATCATTTATTTCCAAATTAAAAAAAAGTATTTGGGTGGCTCGACATTTTCGACCAAAGATGAGGTGATAGTCGCAGTAAACGATTATTTCGCCAACCTTCCGGAATCTTTTTTTTTTTCGAGGGGATAAACATGTTGCAGGTCAGGTGGAAGAAGTGTGTTGAACTAGATGGAGACTATGTGGAAAAATAAAAATAAATTTAGATCCACTTTTCTTTCATTTTCTTGGCCGGGCTTAAAACTTTTAGATCCACCCTCGTAACATCTCTTCGTTCGTTCGTTACGTTAAATTTACAAACAGTTGCTATAAACAGCTGCGCCAAAATTTTGGATTTTCATTAAGTTATGGCAAATGGCAAAAAATGGAACCCTTATAACTTCGTCATGTCCGTATGTCACAGATGTTTTACTCGAAGAATATGGGTGCTGTATGTTTGAAATTTGGAGTGCAAAATTACTTTAAAAATTAAATTATTTTGTGGTAAAGATGTAAACTGAGGTTTGAAATTCCACACCCCTATAATAATATATTTTCTTGTTCTTGAATAAATTATATTTTCATTTCATTTTGCAGCTATTCGAGCGACTGTCCCGAGCTGCAACTCCGTCGCTTGGGCGACCTGTGGATACTGTTCGGTCAGTGGGCGCGCGCGTACGACGCTTACCACACGGCCAAGCGCGAGTTCTACGCGGACAGCGCGTGGTTGTGCTACGCGGGCGCGCTAGAGATGGCGGCCGTCAGCGCGTTCATGGCAGGCGAGGCTAATAGAAAAACATTTGCGTATATAGATGAGAGCATTACTACCTACCTCAACACGTGCAGGTTATTATTATTGGTGTATCTGGAGCATGTCACACTATACTCGCTCATCTGTAGCGTTAGTATACCTGTAAAAAAGACCATCGCGACGATGAACACCATTACTGACCTCAACTACTCCATGCTTTTAAAGACTTGTCAATTTACTATTGACAGTTAACCAAGTACGCCTAACTTTCTACCACTTATCTGCATCCCGGTTATTGTTATTCATTTTCCCTCCACCGTTCATTCCACCGAATTCATTTTAGCGAACTCTTATTTTTGTCATATATCAGAATCTGTTTCGCACTCCGCTACATCGGTTTGAGCTACATATGTGGTCAGTTTAGCATTTAACTTCGCTCGCCTCAGCTACCCTCTGTGCATATTGAAACGTCCATTTTAGTTTAATACGAAATGTTATTTATATCATGGTCATGAATGTTCTATTCTCCAGTGTGTAAAAAATTATAAGTAACAGTCAGAGCCAGTAAGTTTATGGTTTTATATTCGCGAGCTTTGAAGAGAAAGTAAACGAACCGGTTCTGCGCCTCATTTATCTACGGTCGTGGCATTGGAATAAGATAATGGGGAATAGCGAGTGCACTCGTATAACATTAATATCATTTGGAAGACCGATTCTTTGGATTTATATTTACCTATGTAGACTACTTACTGATGAAATGTGAATAATATATTTTGATTTACTTACATAATAAGTAATAATTAAACAAAAATACCGGTTGAAATAAAACGTCACGAGTGAAGTCGAAAGATAGAGTATAAATAATAGAAACAATCGGACCGGGATTTGAACTCGGGTCTAATTCGTTTTAAGGCGCCCGATTTCACGACCGAGCTATTCTAACTTCGTAATGTATATACACATACAAGAATTGCTCGTTTAAAGGTATTAGAATTCCTGTTAGGCTAGTCTCTATAGAGATGGCCGGATATTCGGCTAGACGTATATTATTAGAGTAGCACAGTAACTTCTAATAGACATTTAATTCTAACATGACTTTCCAGAATGGTTCAGTACGCAGTGAGAGCTACCTTACTATCTGTGCCGTGCCTGATCAGTGCCGGACTCTATGGAGAGGCCGCGAAGCAGCTCATTAGAATGACCTCTGAGGACAGCGATTTGCGCAGCGCCATGTTATTGGAGCAAGCCGCTCTGTGCTTTCTGAAAGGACCCAGCAATAAGATCATGACTAGGAAATATGCGTTCCATATAGTATTAGCGGGACATCGGTTCTCTAAAGCCGGCCAAAAGAAACATGCGTACAGGTGCTACAACCAGGCGTATCAGGTACGTTATTTATATTCTATAACCAATGTTTTCAGATTTAAGTTTCTGTGCGGCGCAAATTCTAAATTCATATAAATTTTATTCGAATGTCAAGCTATTAATTTCAAATTCAGTAACTTGTTTTAAGGTGTTTTTATACATATACGTAATATTTTTTTAATATAAGTTCCTACGAATCAGAGCTGCACAAACATTACAATACATTAATGAAGGGTACGTGCCAAATTACTGCTTGCACAAATACGGCAATCCGTTATTGGTTCAAACGGCAACGATGAATGAAACCAGCTTAACATAATAAGCTTTGAAGTTCGTATCGAGACAGTATTGAAGCACTTATATCAAATACTAAGTAGTTGTAGTTGTTTCATCAGTACACCTACTGGCGCCGACTACGCGCAGCCTTAGTTCACATCATGTCACACGAGTGCGCGTTTACATGCTTCCGAGTCTTGAAGTTTAGAAGTCCTTCTATATGTATCTAGTATTTGGTACTGCACAGGTGTACGCGTCCAGCGGGTGGCGGTTGTCCTCGGACCACGTGGAGTTCGCCCTGGGGCGGCTGGCGGGTGCACTGCGGCTGTCGGCGGCGGCGGCGCATTGGTTGTCGGCGCCGCTCGCGCCCGCACCACGCCAACACGCGCGCCAGCAGGACGCCTTCCTGCGAGAGTTTATGGCGGCACACCAGGTACCTAATAGTAATATCACAAATAAACCATTACACACATAGATTTAATTGCACACAAATGAATGCATACTACCTTAACATGAATTTGCCAATTCTTAGGAATTATTACACTATACCTACAATTGCATAGTAACCTACGAGGCGCGAACCCGACTCATATTTGATCGGTTTGTTTTTACGTGGAAAGTAAAACGGCGTTAAGCGGTCTTTGCACCTGGGCGAAATGTTATGGTACAGGTTTGCTTCACGGTATACTTGTGTTAGTTTAGAAAAAAATAGGCTGTCATCTGTGTGCGCAACGCGTGCGCGAGCACACACACACTCACGTGAGCGCTTAGCATAGGCCTGTACAATTTTATTGCTGGATATAGGTTTCTTCCGCTGCGTCTACTCGCATCGAATCTAGACCTTAACGGCAGTGAACGTTTTACCACCGGGTCAGTGGATGAATATTTCGATAAGTACATGTCTTGATATTAAGGTCTATCATGTCGTACTTTTTATACACCCTATGAGTTTGGAAGCCTACATTCAAATACCTCTAAACTTACCGATATGTCTAAAACTCCTGTAACATTTTATGGAAATTTCTTTTATTTTAAAAATACATTACCGAGCTTTTCGCTGTAATACTTTCCTTCTCTGTATAAGCCATATACGTGTTACATTGTAGTAATTATGTGATAAACTGTACAAACGATAGTTCTTATATCTTACAATGCTACGTATATTTAGACTTAAGTTTTAGTTATAAATTGATAAATTTCTTTCTTTATCACTTGAATTATCTACTTTAACGTGTTTTGAATGTTTAGACTTTAGATACATGTTTTTTTATTTCAACTTGAATTAGTTTTATAATTTTAGAATAAGTATTTGCTATAGTTTATTTTTAATTTTTTATACCTTTGTAAGAAATTATTCAAAATTATGTAAAACTATTTTTATTTTTTTGTTCAAAGTTCAATAAAACGGACAATTTTTTTTTATTTATTTGTAACAAATTTTGAGTTTACATAGACATTACATAAACGAAGCATAAAAAGTAGAAGAGTCAGTGTTGTAGTATTGTTATTTAGAAATGCGAAGTAAGAGAAACGAAGAACAGCGGGACGAACAACCTGTTAGTAATGTTTCTGTTTGTTGTTACTTCTTTTATTATTTAATATCCATTGATTTATCAATATAACGTGTGTTACAGCAATGGGTAGAGAGTTGCGATGAGTTTAAAGAACAACTGCCAGTGCTACCCGTTCCAATGCTGGTGTGCGAGGAGACGGCGGTGCTGTGCACCGGGCCCGCCCCGCTGTCGACGCCGGGCCGCGCACCCGCCACGTCCGTGACGCTGCCGCCACAGGACGCCGAGGACGAGCCGTACTGGCACAAGCTGGAGGAAACCCTCCTGCAAGTAGCAAGGGGCACTGTGCCTATGATCTTTAAGCCGACCAAGGATTTGTATACTCAAAAAACTGACTGCCACCCCATCGCTTCTCAAGGAGGTATGACACTATAATTACAACCTGTCCACACCAGCTGCCTAACATAGCTTTCAAGAGAACTTCTTTATTAAATTATATAAAAGTTTACTTTTCCATTTATAAAACACGTTTACCTAGATAGTTTAAAATCTTGTTACGTTATATGTTTCTAGGTAAATCTTATCAAGGAAAACTGAAATATCAAAGCTATAATTCATTTTATAATGTATTAAGGTTAATCTTTACATTCAGTTTATGAAATATGTTTTTTTGTCAATCTAGCTGAAATACGGTATCTCAGTCCTTTCGTTAACAACCAAATAAGAAGTAATTTTGCTCCGCCCCTAAGTGTGCGATTTTAAGACTAGAGTACACGGGTGAAACTGCGAAGGGCAGCTTGATAAGAATATCATTAAAGTAAAATACATTATACAATGTCTCTAAGTGAAATATAAAAAATATATTTTGAGTAAATATATTATATTATGTGTGTGTATTGTAACGATGACGATAAGATTTTCAATTGTATTTTTTGTAAATTACAGAGCCAATACAAATATCAATTACTCTGCACAACCCACTGAAGGTGGCTCTACAGTTGAAAGACTTGGAGCTTTTGTGGCAATTCACACCCAAGGAGGAGGAAGAGGGGGAACTCCCGGGCACAGAGCTGTTGCACAACGAGACTGTGCTTGCTTCAGGAGAGCTCGCCGACAGATACGCCATTCACGGGCAGAAGGTTAAGTCTATGCTAGTTGAAGGCGAAACAAAAAAGACTTTGACGTTCACCTTAACTCCGTTGAGGACGGGGAGACTTACGATACAGGGACTAGCTTTAAGGTAATGTATTTTATTTTAAGGTAATGTATTTTATTTTAAGGTAATGTATTTTATTTTAATTTACAACAATTTTAGATCTAAAATACAGTCATGCTATCTGATTTCGGTACAAGTATTATTTCGTTATATAAGGAAAAGCAAAGTAGATATGTTATTTAAGGATTCACTCTATCAACTTTACAATCGCCAATCTGTCAAAGAGAACATTTGTTTTAATACAACGGGATAAATTGTTCTTTTTTTAATATTGGAATGTTTGCTGTACCCTCACTTAAAATTTATTCCGCGGAATTCGTTGGTGATAAAAAGTATTATTATGTTAGGTATTCCAGAATCCAGATTGAAATATGATCAAATAATTCTTACAGAGACTGAATTAAATTTATATGGAACGTACATGTTCGAATTTTCTATATTACATCTCTGCATGGGGATAATCGCTCTACTGACATTTCCTTGACATTTCGTTGTGTATGATGCAAGCTGTTGCCATTTACATGGTTGCTTATTCATTTATGTTTGTGCCCAATTTCGCCCAAATCTGCTCGGTACTCTTTACGTGAAATAGTTAGTTACAAAGGAATCCACATTCACAAACTTTTGCATTTATAACAGTAGTAGCACATTATGAAAAAAATTAGTGCTTTAGACCACACGACCAAAGTTCTTTTGTTATACGAGACGTAACTGGCTAGGAGAGAAAGTGAGATTGAAAATAGGTGAACGCACATTTCTCATATGCCTACCGTAAAATACGAAACGTAATTCTCTTTTTCATATTCACTAACTTATATAGTCATCTCAACTTCCGTTGGCCTTAATTTCATGCCTATCTCGTCACACATTCATCGGCCTCAGAGAGAGTATCAGAGAGTCTGAATGAATATCCATCAGAGAGTAACTGCAAGTCAAGCGTGCACAAAGAAGTTCTACTGCAAAAATTGTAGCGTGAAAATATTTTAAATAATTTAAAACTCTGCCATTTACACAATATGTGATTCAGGTTACTCAATGCCAGTGGAACGAAGGAAATAACGACAACGTTGGACAAAGGAGTTGCTATATTTGGTAAATTAAACTTACAAAGAGCCGGGAGTGGATCGGACAAACTGTTCCACATCATAGTCATATCACCCGCGCCGTGCCTGCAGGTATGATATTTAAGCATATACGTCTATGTCGGATCCACAGGGAAACTTAGGGTTATAACACATCCTAAATTCCCTTGATGTAAAACCCATTAGTGTCTAGAAAATCTTCAAGCCTTGTAAGTTAAACATTTTAAATGCGACACGGATACTTTACGAGGGTGCATTGAGAAGTATTCGGCCTAACCAAGAAAATAAACACATACTAAATAGTTATATTTTTATTTTGCTACATAATCACCATCAAGTTCGATGTACTCTTCCCATCTCCCATTTAAACATGCACGGTGGTTTGCTCACCGGCTGTGTTCCCCACCGTGAAATTCTTGACTACCTACACATTATTTAATTGCCCTCTCGTTATTTCACTCTCCCCTTTCTGGGGCCTGACATCACAAAGACAGAAGTTGTCATCGGCCTCGTCAGTCCTGATTATCGATATATAATCGATGCAGCTAGGTCCTTACCTATCCTTCCTCTTCGCGTTGCATGTAAGCGCAAATTTCCTCAATTGTCTGAAAGTCTGTTCCGTTGCGACCAAATCCTAGTGAGACTAGGCCCACTGTCGTACGTTGGATGCCGTTCCAACATGATGTTTCGCTCGTTTTTGTACAAGTCACATTCCCATTACATGGTCTCCGGTTTCAGCTTCATCACATCCCTGGCAGGTCACATAACGCCATCCTGGGCAGGCGACCTCTAAAGCACCCGTGCCCTGTTAGTATCTGCGAAATAACGTACTCAGGTTCCACCCATTGATATGCAAGACGCGTTGTAACTTCTGGAAGGAAGCAGTACAGCCCCCTCCCGTAGCACACGTGGCCCAGCGTGACTGCCAAGTGGAGATGACGTCGTCCGTCTTCTTCTAGCGCTCCTTGCTTTTAAGCCCCACGCACATGTACGCTTCCCGCTCGAAGAACTTCCTTATAAGCAGGCAGAATGCCGGCCAATACTGGTAGCGCCGCACTGCTGCATGACCTGTAGGCCTTCGTCAATAAAATCAAAGTGGATTTTTGAGTGCGTAATAATGCACTACCTACAACATACAAGTGAGAGCGTCGACATCAAAGCGCTGCAGCATATGTTGGAATTGCAACATTTCGTGATACAGGAACCTAAGCGCAAGGTACTTCACACCCCACGAAGAAACACGTGAGACCTTCCCGAAAGAGCTGGCGGCCTTCTCACCCATCAAAACCGCATGTAGCGCAAAGGGTCTAGCATCGTCTATGTGTACCTCAAGCACGTTGGTCAAGGATACGCTTACGATCGAGGCACGATTCATCTTAATGGCCGGTCCAACCTTTAATTGTCTTAGTCTAGGACTTGGCTGCGAAAAATGTTAGCCTATTACGGATGCTCCAATCCGATAAACTGTTCAGGGTCGTGGAACATTTCTGTTCGATAACGGCGCGCGACGGTGTCTCGATCGCAAGCGTCAAATCGCAAAAAGCATTTAGACCGTTGAAAAAAAATGATTCTTCCTTAGAGTCAAAATATGTGTCTACAGCTATTTTCACCGCGTCGTTGGTCGAAATCTTTGACCATCATTGCTTTTTTAGGTTAGGGAAAAGGAAGGAGTCTGACGGTGCTAGATCAGTTGAATTAGGCGGATGAGTTAGTTCATAAGAGATGAAATGCCTATCATCTCGGCTATGTTTCTAATTTTACATTTTCGTCAGTAGTGGACGTCGATGGCCTTCCAGAGCGCGGTTCATCTTTCTCACTCTCTCTACCACGCTTCAATTCTGCCATCCATTTTTTGACGGATGAATAAGATAGAGCAGATTTTCCTAAAATACACAATAATCATGGATGGCTTTCGATGATAGCCCCTTCTTATGGAGGTACTTAATGACGGCACGCTGCTCGTTTTGTAGAAACAATGTCCGATTGCTCTGTTAGAAAAAATTTAAATCACAACTATTTATCGTACACGTTTCGAACTTCACACAATGAACTAGTCCGAAATGAAATAAATAATGTGGGTAGGTTTGATTTTTAGAATATGAATGGATCTATGTTAAGCCGAGTACTTTGAAAAGTACGTAGATTGAAATATACCTAGTATGTTTGCAAACAACAGTAGGTGTCTATTGTTAGTCACAGTAGTAGACGTTTGTGGGCGTATCTATGCCTTTCTAGTAACCGAAGCCCATAAACACCCTCTTAAAAATATGAAAATACTACCATCCCATACCCTAATAAGCCACCGAACTCTGACAAACGTTCTGAAATGCGACAGTATAGCTGCCACTCTCATAATCACTACGGTTATCATCACTACGCTGAAGAGTTCAGCGTTATGTGGTATTCAATAAAGCTAGCCTTATTGAAACAAAGTTATTCATTGTTTACTTTTTTGACACGTTTTAGTTCTTAATTTTCGCGGCGTTTGCTTAACAACAATGGCGTCGACTGTAGAATGCAGAGAAATAAGAAAACTATGCCCAGATAGGTTCGCCTTGCAAAGAAAAACTAATCGTTCGCCAGGCATAAAACAAAAGGGCCCTGTTTTTGAAAATCGCTGCCCTTGATGTTATTATGTCTATTTCTACAAAACGACTACGTCTTCTACTTAAGGTTATAAAATAACGTCACCCCGTAATTGTCTCAGTGGAAAGTGAATTTGGTAACGTCAAAGTTAAATTTGATTTGATATTATATGCATTAATACGAATTACATATGAAAATGTGCGTAGCTCGAGGTGACAGTACTGTTGGTAATATAAGAAATATTTTTAGTAATAAATTATAATAAATAATCTTCATGATTAGAAAACCGTAATTACATTGCGGCTCTCCTCAAAATGAGGAGTCATGAGGTCGAGCGTTATTGCTGATAAATAGAAGACTGGCCATTTTCTGAACTTAAAATCATCATCATCAGCCATTAACAAAGACATGCCAAGACGGCTTACAGACCTTACAATAATTTTCGTCTTAAGGGGTAAACTCTAGTCGCTGACACAGTTTTTTTATTTTCAGATGACGTTTTCGGAAATCGACACCGACGTGATAAGCGGCGAAATTAAAACCGTCGACGTTGAGTTTAGGAACGTGACGTCAGTGGACATCCAGAACCTGCACCTGGCCGTGTCGCACCCGGACTGCATGAGCATCGTCACCTCTGATGAAAAGGATGACTTTAGAAACATATTCAACGACAAATATCGTCAGCCGCCTGAATATCCAGGTCCGTACCAGTTACTACTAGTTTACTTACGTACTTACATATAAAGTTAACATTTCAATGAACTGGCCACTTTTACCGCAAAGTCATTTATTTGGTTTGGAATTTCAAATTCAAATAAATTTTAAATTTAGGCTCATGGATCTCTGTTTCGAATATCACTTATTCGTTTGTTTTTCTGCCATTAGATTTTTCTGGTACTACGTCCTATTCACAAGATGCAAAACTTCAAATATCGCGCTATTTACGAATATGAGTTCAAACGCGGGACCAACTCCGCAGAGACAGCTCACAGGATTAATTA
>JAFELO010000290.1:258680-280298 GCA_017140195.1 Eumaeus atala | reverse complement strand
GATAAAGATAAAAGTAAGTAATATATAGTGGGCAGGACATGAGATGAAGGATTGAAAGATTAAAAATGCTAGAACAGCAGGAGAATGGCAACTCATAGAAGAAAGTAGCAGGAGAAGTGTAACCTCATCAATGGGACAACGACTTTTCAGAGTCCTTGTGGAGGAGAGTTGCTAAAGATAGACACGTTTCACACGTCTATTACGTAGCGTATTATTTCATTTTCCCTGTCATTGCTTTCTCCTTCCATTGTTACAAGTTAAAGATATTTTCCAACCTGTAAAGAAGTAATAAAGTAAAATATAATGGTTAGTTAACAGCGTCATCAAACAACACTGCCAAACTCACTTTCGATTTTTAAAGAGCTCGTAATCACTATTGTAACTTATTAAATAGTTTATTTTATATTATTTATCACATAAACTAAATGATAATATGAAATGAAATGTTAGTTAAATGGCATCATCTGCACTGGTCATTTTCCCACTAGCTGGGAGTTGGGCCCCGTTATTATGTTGCCCAAACAGAGTAAAGACAGTAGGAAAGCGGACAACTATCGCCCGATAACTCTGCTACCCATTCTGTCGAAGACCCTAGATTTGCTCATATTGAGACAACTCACTCCCTTACTACCACTTAAAGACGAGCAATTCGGTTTCCGACCCAACCACAGTACCTGGACTCATCAACTGGTCAGGGTCACCCATTTGCTCGCTGTGGCTAGAATTAAAAAAGAATCTGTTGCCGCCGTATTCCTCGACATGCAAAAAGCGTTCGACTCCGTATGGCATAACGGTTTAATATATAAATTAATCCAAAGTAATGCACATATACCTTTCATAAAAGTGATTTCTCTCGAACAGGAAATTCCAGGTGAGAGTGGATGGGGTCTTGTCCGAGAAAAAATGCATTCGCGCAGGTGTCCCACAAGGGAGCTGTCTCTCGCCAGCTCTCTATAACTTCTACGCCGGGGACGTACCCGTTTCTCTTGGCCGCATCTCTGAACGCGCGCCACGCGGCCAAAAAATTGCAGAGAACTCTCGATCTCCTGCCGAAGTGGCTACAGAAGTGGCGGCTGGCGATCAATCCTTCTAAGACGCAAGCGATCGCCTTTACCAAACAGCGCAATGCACCAGGGTTACGGCCCGCCGCTCCTCTAGAGGCAAAAACCTCCTGGCCCGGAGCCCCCCTTCATTTTTCACCGTCCACCACCGTCTCATAAACACAGCGTTCGAGTCGGTGCCTGTCCATAGGGTCATCACAGGAGTGGCTCCGTACACGGTTCCCAGTTCGCTCTGGGACCTGTCAAAGTGCCCCAACAAATGAACAGAAGCCGGTCAAACAAAGATTTCAATAGCCCATATATATGTATACATATAAGTACATACACTCCTAGACGTCAATATGACCTCGAACTAACCATAGCCTCGTATTGACGAAGCTCGAACCACAAGTCTCCAGTTGGGAGCAAAGCTCCGGTCTGTATTCCCCTCGACCCGGCAACGGGACCGAGTGTGAAGACGTATGCACGTTAGGCGGTGTTAGAACAACGACTATAATAAGTACATTGTGAAACATCCCTCAAGAATATCAAACCATGAAGGTTATACCTATGTCAATTCTAACTATGTTCCCATTACAATAAAACGGTAATTTCATACTATAACCCCTATTATTTAGTTCGTCAATATCTTTAGGGAAACTGGGATGAAATGAGTTTATGAAGTTATAGAAAATCTATTTAATCCTATCATAGTTATGTGCGATAACGTTTTATTGCTGATGGAAATAAGTACCGAAGTATCAATTATAAAGGTTTTTTTTACAAAATAATTTTACTTCGACGTTAGAACAAATGATATTAGCAATACAAACTGTTTATAGGAAATAATACTGTACTTAATATGGTAAAAAATGAAAGATGCCATAAAATGGATCCGATTTTTGATAACTTCAACACTTGGTGAGACAATTTCAATATCCATTAGTATCACACCTTAGTATCAAATGCACATAGAACACAGAGAAATAATACAAAGATGTCTATCCATTTATTATAATTTGTAGGTAATACAAAAAATAGATTTGCAGTCGTAGGGTAGTACATTTTTTAATCTAATTTTATTAAACACAGTAGATACCAACCGATCACTTTTACAATTAGACCAAATATAAAATTCATCAAGCTTTAAGTACAATATACAGGCAGGGACTCTAAAACACCTTTGTAACACACTTTCCTAAGTTTTACATTAAATATGTTACAGAACTATTTCTGTAACATTTATAGCGATTCTGTTTGTAGCCCTTTTAAAACTGTTTCATCAGTTTTAAAATTATTTATATGTAGGTTTAATTCGCTCCTGCACTGCTCTTGTTCCTTTGCATAAGAAGAAAGGACACGGCAAGGCAAGAGGGGCAAAGCAGGTATATTTGAAAACAGATTTACTGCACTTTATTTCTGTTTCAATATAAAAACAGAAATGAAAAATAGTGTTCAAAACGCTTTATTCGGTTACCACTAAAGTCCTTGGGTATATGCTTCAAGGTGTATTATGAAAATATACATATATTGAGCACTCGAAAATATAAACTTCTTCTTCTGCCCAGTCAGATATTTATCATAAAATATTTTTTATCCCAATATTTTTTACTTCGCTAGTTCAGTGACCGAATTAAGATCTTGGGATGCGATAATAGAAGACACTGCTCCTCTATATTCCTATCTGCTTTTGCCAAGTAATTGCTTGGAGAACGCTTAGGCATTTCATGGCTTCGTTTCTCGAGCGATATATGGAGCAATTAATACAACGCTTATTGGTCGCCTATTTTCACTGCGTCTATCTTCCGAATACTCGAATCTTCAAATGGCCGCTAACTAAACAAAGGTTTAAAAAAAATACCACGTGAAACTATTGTTGATGTAACAAAGGATTATCAAACTTCTATTACTTTATATTGCTTCCTATTCATATGAATTATGAAGTCTAGTTCTAGTTTCCATTAAAAATAACCAAATAAGCGGGCCTTGATACCAAAACCAATAAATTCTGGAGGAATTTGGGCTCTTATTTATTTAGTAGTTTTTCCAAACAAATTTAGTCTACTAAACGAAACTTAGAATTTCACTTATAATATCCCCATTGTATCGCGTACATTTTAATCCGTTAAATCCCTTGTGAAGTACTAAAAAAAATGATGTTGTATATGTCCCGGAAAATCGAATTAATAGCTAGTTATTCCGGACTGGCCTCCTAATAAAGCTAATTTTAATATTCATAGTCTATCTAAGCATAAATATAATATAGATAGAGAAGAGACGTCGTAGGCAGTTATATGACGGCGACTGGCCGTCTTGAAGAATAGATAAGTAAGGTGTTAAAGCAATACTGTCTTTGGCTATCTATACTCGTGCATTGCATTCTCGGGCAAGTGCATTGAGCAGAGAGAAGTGAATGAAAAATAAAGGCAGAGGGTGTACTGTACATTTGCTGACTCTTTGGACTTAAACGGCCGTGTTTTAGTCTGGCGCCCATTCTCTACCTACAATATCTCTATGAATATGTGTCGTTGCTTAACTGCTATATCCATTCAGAATTTTATATTTTATTTTTATGGACCATAGCTGTTATTTGCAAAAAATCTCTATTAAAGAAGACACATAATAGCTATAGATTTTAGAGATTGTTTCTCTTCTTCTCAGATCACTGAAAATATAAATATTTAAATGTTGCTTGTACAAAAATAAAGGAACAAAGTTGACAAGATGTGAAGAGAAAAGGCATGAGAGTGCGAGGGAGAGGAAAGAACTAGAGTCAAGAGTCGACTATGTTTTTTTATACTTGTGAATAGATGGATGGGCGTCCATCTTGAATTTCGCTGAATTTGTGCCGGTTATGTGAAAAAAGTGTAATTTATTTTAACAGACCTCGATTTAATCCTTAATTTTCAAGAAGTTTATGTATTCTTAATGTGTTTATAGTATAAAATAGGATTAACTACAGTAATGTGCTAGGTATGAGTATGTTACTGAACCATTTGATCATTTGACGAGTAATGGCGTGCGTTTTTTCTTTGAAGACTTTCAAATTTTATTTGAGGTCGTTGTATTCACGGTTATAAAATATTTATTAGAAGCCATATATTTCTTTCCTAAAAATAATAAAAAAGTTGTCATGTAATTAAAGTAAAAAATATTAAGCATCTTAGAAATGTTAACTTGGAAGGCGTTTTTAGGTTATATATCAATACAAGTGACTCGTAACCATTCGTAATCGCCAGTTATACTAATGGACATAGTGACAATTAATAAAAATCATATATATAAAACGTGATTGTGAAAATCTCAAAAGTGACGTCGAAAAAATTTTTATTCACAGTATTGTTACTCAAGACTTATGCGATTTCCGGAAAGACAATCGTCCAGAAGACCTTAGGTTGGCAAAAGCTACATACGATGGCAGTACCTAGTAGAGCGCGGGTATATGCCGATGTTAATTCACAAAAACCTAGAGAATACTGGGACTATGAGAGCTATGTCGTTGATTGGGGTAATCAAGAGGACTATCAGTTAGTACGCAAGCTTGGGCGCGGTAAATATAGTGAAGTATTCGAAGCAATAAATATCACAAATAATGAGAAGTGTGTAGTAAAAATATTAAAGGTAAGTCATATGGCTAGTGCAATATCGCTTTTATTCTTATAAACTTGTATATTTGAAGTATAATCTAGTAAGTCATTTTTAGCCATTGAACATGTGGCCATAATAGTATTTGCTAAAAAGGTGTGCTAATGCAAAATAATTTAGGGCACTTAATCAAATATTAAATCATTGTCATATCTTAGTACAAGTCAAATTTGTTTTTTTTTCCAATTACTGTATACAGTTTTTTTTTATTTTAGCCTGTTAAAAAGAAGAAGATTAAAAGAGAAATAAAAATATTAGAAAACTTGAGAGGAGGCACAAACATAATAACGTTACAGGCTGTTGTCAAAGATCCTGTATCACGTACACCAGCTTTGATCTTCGAGCATGTGAATAACACTGATTTTAAGCAGCTTTATCAGACCTTGTCAGATTATGATATAAGGTATGTTTTTAAATATTTGAGTTGTCATATAATAGTAATTATACACATTAATCATTTAAGTGAAATGACATTACTTATGCACATTATTAATATCTCCTAAAATTATTTTTATCATTAATACTGATCATACAGAAATGAAAAAAAATATGACAGTAAGTCTTACTAAACTCAATGACATGAAACAGTTTAATCTGCTTATTTTGAATAAATAGGAGACAATTGATATAAGATGAAACTCTTATGTTCCAGATACTATTTGTATGAACTTCTGAAGGCTTTAGACTATTGTCACAGTATGGGTATAATGCACCGAGATGTCAAACCTCATAATGTTATGATTGATCATGATAACAGAAAGCTACGCCTTATTGATTGGGGCTTAGCTGAATTCTATCATCCAGGGCAAGAGTATAATGTTCGTGTTGCATCTAGGTATTTTAAAGTAAGTGTGTAGTTTATTTTATACTAATTTATTAAATCGACTTGCATAGTTTTGAATGCTTAATTTAATTATAAAAAAAATGTACATAACAAATTCATGTGTAAATAACTCATTTACAATCTCAGAGATGCTGTAACAACAAGAGAAGGGAGGTGTTGAAGAAATTATGTTCTAAGTGAATCATCACAAATTTAAATTTTATTTAAGAATCACAATTATTAATGATAATAATCATTATCTATTATGACTTAATGTGAAGTGTGATGTTAGATACATGTCATATATTATACTAACAAAAACCAGGGCTTTATCTGTGGACAACACTTGCTGGATAGCTATCACAACAAATTATATAGCTTCCTCTTTTCTTTTGACTTTCAGGAAATCAATTACATACAAACATACAACTTTTGGGGACTTTCTTTTAACCTAACTTTTAACTGTAGTGGACATGATTACAGTAACAATATCTGACTTGTACACTGTAAAAACTAAATAATACTATTTTGGATACAGTGAAAGATTGTATTAGGACATACTGCTTGGTACTGCTCACTATCCTACCTGACGCTATAACAGCAAAAGCGAAGTTATTTGTTATGCCCTCACACTTAAAACTTTGAACAATTTTTCACACATATACTCACTCTTCAAAGGTAGATTGTTATACCATACTTTTGGTATAACAATCTACCTTTGAAGAGTGAGTGTGAGACTTTTAAATTAACTATGATTGTTAAGATATGATGTTTAAAACGAAATGTTTTTATATGAAGTGGTAGTGGCTGAGTGTTGTATATAAATTGTAGGCAATAAGGGCTATTGACATTATAATTACAGTCATCTGTTTCGCTTGAAATTAATTTGATATAGAATAACAATTACACATACTTAATAGATTGTAAATTTACTAACTCTATGAATTTCAATCAATTACAGGGCCCTGAACTTTTGGTAGACTATCAAATGTATGATTATTCTCTTGACATGTGGTCTTTAGGATGCATGTTGGCATCAATGATCTTCCGTAAAGAGCCTTTCTTCCATGGTCATGATAATTATGATCAACTTGTACGTATTGCTAAAGTGTTGGGAACTGAAGAATTATTTGAATATTTGGATAAATATCATATAGAATTGGATCCTCGGTTTAATGATATTCTTGGAAGGTAGATGTTACTGTTATGTCAATGTTGACTTGTATTATTTTATTGGTTAAATTATTTTTAATTTGTAATATTTTGTAACAGGCATTCCCGTAAGCGGTGGGAACGATTTGTACATTCAGAAAATCAACACTTGGTCTCTCCTGAAGCTTTAGACTTTTTAGATCGTCTGTTGCGCTATGATCATTATGAGCGTTATACTGCTCGTGAAGCAATGGATCATCCATATTTTTGTAAGTATGAAAGCCACCATTAGTCCATAGCAAAGTCTGCGAGCACATCAGTTTATTTGTTTATTAAATCACCTGTTAGATTTTGTTACATCTTGACAAGTAACAATTATTCGCGTCCTACAAGAAATCAACTAATATTGTAGTTATATCTATTTTTCCTTGATTGTGGTACACATAGTTATATCTAGAGTCCACTTTTTTCTTAGTGTCCCAAATGGTAAACAAATATGACATACTTCCGGTCAAGACATCTTAATTGGATAGAAATTGATTAAAAAAGAAACTTACTTAACAAGTAAATATTTAATTATCAATCATAATATGTTTATTCAGTTCACATTCATTCACCTCTTGAAATATACTACCCAGATCCCTGTGCGCCCAAATAAAAAAGTATGCCGTAATGACGAATTCAAAATATTGCTACAATCTGTTCATCAGTTTTCGTATTTAATTGAATTAAAAGTGTTGGAGCGATAAATTATTTGTTGTAGCGCTAAGCTAATCGTGTTAAAAGTGATCTTGCACATGTTCCTTAATTATTGTCGGTACAATAACTAAGGAACATCTATCGTGATTTTCATTTTTGGATAGTTCATCATGCGGTTTGTGAGTTTCCGGTGGCCCATTGGGGGAAAAGAGCAACACGTCTGCATAGCAATGATGTGGAAGTCTGTGGGCGACAGTAATCATCATTAATTAGATTGATCAATAAATAATTGTCTATTAACTTTACAGACCCAATAGTGAAGGAGCAAGGACGAATGGTGTCATCGAATGCTCCATCTCCGAACGCATTACAAGGACCAATAAATGCAGCAGAGTAATTGTTATAAAATTTATGATCTTTATAACAATATATATTGAAATATTTATTTGTACGAGTTTTCTGAAGAACAGAGCAAAAACAAAATGCTGGGACAGTCTTAGTGACAAAGAGACTATTTGCAAGGGACACAGTGAAGGGCGACATTCTCAGTTCTGATTATTTTTAATGTTCTTACTGATTAAAAGTATAATTTGGAAAGACATATACTTTAGTGTTAATACCAGCAAATCTAGTTTATTGATTTGTTTTTACTCAAACTAAAATGTCCCATTGGAAATGTTCTTGGCTGTTATGTCCATCATCTTTTAAAGATGAAGAAATTACTAATTGAGAAACCCTTTCTTGTATGAAGTTTAACATGAATTATTGAAATAACTAAAATTCGATTTTCATTGCACTCAATCTTTGCATTTATTAACCTACAGTATTGATATTGTAATTATTTGTATGATATATGGTAACACCTGTATACCATTTGCAAATACTGGTTAGTAACTCTTTGTTGGTATTTAAATTAAAATTTTGTATTTATATTATAATGGTAAAATGTAGATATGTGTGATAAATACAAAATTTTAAGATATACTTGTTTCTTTTTATTAATCTAATAAAAAAAGGGTAGAAGATTTCTTTTAGATATTAGTATTTTTTTGTATGTAAGCTCTGTCCCTATATACTTTTATATAGAACAATTTTAGTTGAATTTTACTTAAAATTGGGCCCAGACATTAATTTATTTTAAAGTTAAATAGTTTCTGTTTCTGTGTTGTCAATAAACTGACCATCTGCCTCAAGGTGTGGGATTATTTACACACAACTGATCTTTGCAATCAAATGATATATCTCACATTTGTTTAATCATCATTATAAGCTTTCATTCATTGCTCGTTATAAAATGATTTTTTGTCATATATAATGCTTATTAATATGACAAAAATAACATTTTGTTAATTTAAATAAAACTATCTGATGGATCCATAAGCTTTAACTTAATATTATATGGTTAGAAGACTATAACAACGAAACGAGAGAGCCAGCGTGATTTATTAAAAAAAAAATTGACCAAATTTAAATTTATCACATATTACTATATTATATATGTGATAAATTACATATATTACTATAGACACACTTTTATAGCTCATAATGAGTAGTTTGCTGTCAGTAACGTTACTGGTAATACATCCAGTTAACTAGTTTTTTTTTCATATTATGTATGTTCGAAATAAATACAAAATTTCAATCTGTCAACACCAACTATGTTACTATGTTAAAAAATTGTTTAAAACAATAAATATATTATGAAAGATGCCACATATGGAATGCGTGCAAGGGCCGGAATAATTATTTACTGTCTGTAGTTCTCACGTTGCGACCCAGGACACTTACATTGTTTCAGATTCACTCTCTATCTTGAGCCTTGCACTTACGTAAGTGTAACTTGGAGCGAAATAAGCCAAGAGGTTTCCATCTGCCACGTAGATTCAAGACCAGGATTTGTCTAGGAATGTGGTCCGCACCCCTGCGCAGATTATAACCTATCCAGATCCATTCACGACGTCAGCTATGCCGGATACTTCTTGTATTTTTCTCTCCTTTCGGAGTTTAGTTTCTTACCCGAGAGGTACTTTGACGATAGGCTTTGGCTGGATTGCCTGGATTCTTTATATTTCGGCACAAACACCGATTTTCAAACTCTTGCAGCTATTGGGTTATCAGTTTTGTGACTTTCCATGTCTCACATCCATATCCGCAAGCTTTTAACATTACTGTTAAACAGGCCTTCCTTTTACTCACCGAGTTAGCTTTGACTGCCGTTCTGGATGGAGAAAGGCGAAGGCGCAGCGTCAAAGATGCGACAATCCAGGAAGCGACATTACAGGTTGTGTCTACTTACGCCTATAGCGCCTGCCTCGTCTAGTGGTAAGCTTGTTCAACCACAGATGAGTTCCCGGGCTTGACCAAACGAAGTTTTAGAGATTTTTCAAATTCTAACAACAGTGAGAGGCAGGAAGATGCCCCAAGCCAGTTAAGCGGTCAGTCCTGCACATGATTTTTCTTTGGTCGTTGGGAATTGACCTGTCATCGGAATAGGAGAATAAGGGAATAGAATTTGCACGTGTGATGTGCAAAAATTTTTGCACTACGACACTTGCAGCGCAGCTCGTCTTTCGAAAGAGAAGGTCGCTGTAGCGGAAATTCGGCGAGGAGGACAATCCCTGACACCAATTTTATATAAGTACCTAGTACTTATATAAAATTGGTGTTAGGGATTTTAGGTGGAACACCTCTAGAGATTTAAATAGAGCCTATTTAAACTTGCCCAGCTGGACCGACCGAGCTGGACACTTCGCCTGTTTCACCGGTCTCAGTTATAGTCATTACTAGCCTCTTGAGTATTGTCAAGTAAATATCTATGGTGGAACCGAAAAAAATTCACAAGCATTTAAGTGGTACTTAGAGTAACAGGTGAAAACGGCCCACTTTATAATTATTTGACTGATTAAGTTTTTAACATAAGGGTACATTAACGATATATGATGAATGTAGGACGGAAGGAACAATCATTACTTTTGTATAGCTCCAAGTCATACGAGACTTAATTTACAGTTAAGTTATACAACTTAATTTGAGTTAATAACGTACTAACGTTAGATGGCATGTTGTAGACATTTCAAGTTATAAAAATTGCCATTATCATTATCATTGCCACACCAATGTTAGTAAATAATCGTAATGCCAATAGCCAAATTCCGACCCACCATCGTCGTCATGTTTGCGTCGAATAGGCAAGGCGACAGATTTTGGAAACACTTAAGGCCGACTCTATTTAAAAAAAAAAAACACTATTTCAGTAATAAAATGATTTCAATGTAAAACATTGCGTTTTCTACAAACTATTTTATAGTGAGGCGCCGAAACGCTTGCAGGTGTCATGGCATCAACTAGCCGCACATTCATGTAATTTCGACTGAGTTCCAATATGCTATGATAAATGCGATGGCTGATCCGCAATATTTTACACTTTTATTTTACTGAAAATAATATTGACTCGAAAAAAAAAAAATAATCGGTGACTTCAGTTATATAGATAGTTATAGTTATATGCATCTCCTTACACTGTCGTGCTTTTTTATCTCTTATATTTGCGACAGGGTAGTGTAGGACATCCAAGTTCAAAAATCTTTTTATGGTTTTTTAAAATAATTATAATTTATAATTACTAATTTAACAGGAGCTTGACTTACAATCTTGTTTGTTGTATGATTAGAAAAAATAATCCAATAGAATCTAAATTTGTTCATAAAGGCCAGACTATGAGTAGCTTGCACTTTGCAGGCATATTTTGCCTTCCGTTTCAGAAGTACCTGTTGTGATATGCATATGATAACATTTGATTAGGGTTTGAATATTTTACACAAATTGTGCGTGGTATCTCAGAACCAGTCCTTGTGTTGTTATTGCTTTGTTTCGTTCATTATCAGGTATACAACTGCTGGAATATCAAGACCTCAATTAGATAGGTGTACTTACATAATCTCATTGTGATCATTATTTTCAAGACTGTCTCAGTTATTTTTTTTATCTAGTAATAGAGATGTTGTTAGAAATAAAAAGTTAACATCCTGGAACTGAATAGACATCCTTTTGCGGGTTTTTGTAAAAATTATGTAGTCAGAAAGAATAATGACGAAAGAGTTCCACTCTACAATATATTAGGGAGAAATATCAAAATGCATAAGTTGCTTAGCGAGTGTCCCCGATCCTTTCCCTGTAATAGCCTTATGGGTTATGTTAATGGAGATAATTAATAAAATATTATTTATTATTAATAAAATATAATAAAAATAAATAAATAAGAGTACAACGTGAATTGTAAAATATCGGTAATTCTTTTTGATACAGTAGGCAATATGTTATGTAATAAACAAAAACAAAAATATTGCTAATGAATATAGCAAACTTCACTGAATTTCGTGGCATTATTTTAAAAAAATATGCATACCACGTGGTACCGATAGGAACTCGCGCGGTCAATCAACCTCTTGAACTAGGTTTTCGTAATAGAATATAAGAATATACCATAAGAGTTTCGAAGACAAAAGTGACCTGTTGTCTTCGGAATTCTTACGGTACTATTAAGGTACCTTTTAGTGAGAGGTAGTGCCATGATGCATTGCAGCCGAATAGGGCCTGCACGGCCGGGGAGGTACCTCTCAACTTATAAGACACCGCCGTAGAGTGATTGCTATACGGTCGCGTTTCGTGCGGCTTACAAATACCCATTGGAGGGGAGGAGGAATGAGGGCAACGCATTCGTATCCACACAATAATAATGCGGATGTCTACCAGTCGTCAAAATCTATATAATAGTATAGTGATGAAAAATATTTTTTTACATATTTGCAATCACGATCGAGTACCGAATAGCAGTGATTTTGTAGTGTCTTAAAGTCACTGCACATAGAGTAAGGAAGCTATGAGGCATGGTCAAGATGAGATGATCTCGTATGCGCATCACTTAGAGAAATACTTCATGCCACGTTTTAATTTTTTATACATTGAACGTATATACCAACAGATCATACCTATGGTTTCTATTTGTTAAATTTAACATCTGTTAAAAAGATACTAATAAGCCACATTTCCTTTCTCTTTGGACTTATTCGAACGCGTTTAATGTTGGCTTCCCCTACTCAATCACTCAATCTATATGATCTCTTGGTATTAAAATGGAAGTATTGTCATTGTCAGTCTGGACATTTACGTAAAATACTATCACTTATAGCTTTTCTGCACATGACAATACAAAATGAAAACCCATTTTAGTAAAGTAAACATATTTCCAGCCGTAGATAAAGATGTGACAACGCGTGCATCCGTGTCAGCAATTTGGAAGTATACTGTTGATGGACCTACGCAGTTTCACTCCTACGGTCACTACTGTAGCTCATCACTTTCATGTGAACGAGGGAACTCCTTGGTTGTGCCGGCCGTTACGATAATTCGATTAAGAACCGACAGTTTTATTCTCCTTCATCATTAATTGAAAGTGTTAATTAGCAGTTATATTTTACGGGTGTTAAGGGGTATAAATGAATGTGGGTTATAAATCTATATTTAGGAGTGAAAGCTAAGGAGGGTGGAACGTCGCGGCAGATAAAAGAGGCGGAGGTAAAATGGATTGTGTATAAGTGCTTAGGTACCTACCGCCTCTTCGGACAAATGATAATTTATTATGGACACGCTTAAGCAATACGTCTTATGTTCCTTATGAAGTTCTTTTTAGTAATTACGCAATAGAATATCAAAAGGGCAGTACATCATTCTCAACTCTGACTACAAAGGTCATAAAGATCAGGTGACCACTTTTACACAACATGTGTCATTAGTAAGAGGTAGTTATTGTATCCCTCAGTGCGGTGCTTGTGTTGTTCCGGGAAAGGTGCATGCATAATTCAGATCATTGCTACAGGTACAGTGCATGTATACACTACGATGCGTTACATAAGCAAAGGCGACACGCGCGGTACTGGTTTAATAAATACTATGATTACATATCTGGGTGACAGATGACACTGTCACGTAACAGTTGTGTCATGCTACATTGCAGCCGACATCAGGTTCGACCGCGAAGGCACCTGCCGGTAATATGACAACGCACTCAAGTGACAGTTAGCTCGTGTTTCGTGAGTATTCGGTGGCCATTTGTTAGAGAGGAGAGAAGGCGAATAACACATCTGCTTAAAAAATTTGCGAATGTCTATGGGCGAAGTCGTAGGTGGCCATCAAAAGGCTTCGACTTCTCGTTTGCTCCTTGTACAAAAAACTAAGATTTCCCATAAATTACTTCTTTACATTATTACTTCCCTTTTTTATTACCTACCAGATTTAGTAACTTTTTTAGCACTTGTGTTAGGTCCCCATTTAACGCCCGCTGCTGCCTATTCATGAGCTATATTATAGCATAGCGTAGCTTAAACACACTAAACTCGCGTTGCAGTGGGATTTAAATTGTTATCAATCTTAGATGGAGGTAATCATTGATTTATAAACATACAAGATTCCCGATTTCATACTCACCTGTCATTCAAAATTGTCGTTGATTGAACATATATGATATATTCATATTTTTTGCAAAGTCATACTTACACACTTCATTTAGAGTCGATTCTTCAAAGCAGTGTACAATAAGAAATGTCATTTTGACATTGGTTTACTAATATACATACATATACGTAGTCTTATTAGTCATTCGAACTGTTAAGGCTGGACAAGCGAAACCAATCAGTATTAGGTCACTCCGAAAAAAAAAATATCTCGTCATAAATATTGTAACAAAAAAAACTTTTTTAATTGCAAATAACATTTATTACTTTTACAGTGTGTTAGTTTAATACACAAATATAAAACAATTAAAATACTAAAAGCTTATTTGAAATGGTCTCCATTACAGTCCTTTAAACATTGAGGCCATTTATCAAGAGAAGCACACACCCTTTCCATGGGGAAATTCTGCACTGTCAATCGTATGGTTATTTTCAGGGACTCCAAATTATTAGTTTTAGAGCAAGCTGTACTCTCTAAAACTGGCCATAAATCCTGATCTAACGGATTAATGTCAGGACTAGATGAAGGGTAGTCTTCAGCTCTGATCAAGTCCGGAACGTTCGTTTTAGCCAAGATTAGGTGGGCCGAGCTTCATGATTTGGTCCCGTGTCTTGCTGGAAGGACCATACTTGGTTATTAAGGGGCTTAATTAGCTACCTTCTCAAGAATGGTATCTTGATGATTGTGCCGATGTTTTGATACCGTTTTCACAAAAATATGCCTCAGACACTCCTTTATAGCTAACGCCCCACCAAACAATTACTGAAGTGGGATAATGCCCACACTGCATTCTGTCGACTACGTGGGCAGCTTCTCACCAGCGTGTTCTACAACCGACGAATCTATCCATTATATATCGTTACAATTATAAATTATAAAGTGTTATTCAGTTACCCATCTAAAACTTAAGTTATGATATTTTGGTGACCTGAATAAACAGTAAAGTTTGCACTTGATCACAAAAGATGTTATGATTAAGAAAAAATATTATGAAATAGTAAATCAAATTATTTATTCAACTTCGCCATTTCATAGGTACCTAGTTCATTGATTCTTTGCAAAAAAATCATAGAAGCGAGATTCAACAAATCTTCGAAGGCAGTTTGCACTGCATCGTCAGATTTGAATTTTCTTCCGAGTAGGAAATTGTGATGATGACGAGACACTAGATAGATTTCATTTTGTGTCATTTGTTTTATGATGTCACTGTGGTAAAATAGATTAAAGGCGGTCTGTGAACACCGGCTAGTAAGAGGCACATTAAATACCAATACAAGGCTTGAACGGTTACGGTTAATGAAGTTCTACACTTTGTCCAATCCCAAAACACCAAAAATTTTCAGCTCGAATTCCAAAATCGCTTTGAATGCCTGGCTGAAAGCGAATCAACGAACGACTTGTACACGCTGTCCAAGTTCTTTAAGATCCGGAGCAAGAAAAGAACTGGAAAACTTTCAGAACCATAGCATAACTCATAGACGAACTTGATGACATCGTTTGCAGTCTCCAGTGGACATGGAAAAGTACAGGGAGCTAAACAGACAAGTCTCGAAAGCGTTACGGCCAGACTTGCGCTCCTTTAATACCTCGCGTATTAAAGAAATAATAGATCAAAATAAGGACCCTAAGGTTTTCGCTAGGGACCTGTCCAATGATCGGACCTGGCTGATGAAGCTGAGGACCGAAGATGGCACCGTAACTTCATCCAAGTTTAATACTTTAACTGGTGGGGAAATTCTATGGACAGCTGTACCATTCAACACGACCTGTTGTTTGTTTGGCTCATGATCCCAGAGCTAAACTCACCCGACATTATCCCGGACGTCAGCCTGTACGAGATTCGAATGGCCCTGAAATAACTGAAGAACAATACGGCACCAGGGGAGGATGGAATTACAACAGAGCTTCCCAGCGCGGGTGGCATGCCGATACATACTTGTAGTCCCCCAGAAGCTATTTAATTTCGTCATTCTGGAAGGTTTCCAGAAGCATGAACCAGAATGTGGTGGTTCTATTCTTCAAAAAAGGTGGTAAAACCTTATTGAAGAACTGCACACCTAGATCACTTCTTTTTTTTCTTGACGCGGGGAAGCGCATTTACGCGCTTTCACTGGCCCTGGGTGGGGTCCAGTGGTGTGTGGGGCTCGCGGCACATTATATAGTGCCGAATACCCACAAAAACCACCGCGAGTGCCACCAGTGCCGTCTTTGATGAGGTGCCCCGGAACAACAAATTATCAGGGCACCTCGACGGCAAGTCAGCCCCCGAAGAGACCGACGCCACCTCCACAGATGGGGTTGTCCCGCACCACAGGACAACCCCACCGACTTTGGGACAGTGCAATGGGGTGAGGTTCCCATCCTCGCCCCCTTGCCCCGTGCGCAAATGCGCCGCCACTTCTTGCTTTTTTGTCTCCTCTTCTTATAAGAGGGGTACAAAGAGCGGCACCTCCTCCTGCTCTTAAGTCCCCTCTTCTTATAGGAGGGGTACTAAGAGCCGCCACCTCCTCGGTTCAATTGGCTTCGCCCAAGGTGTCTCGGATAATGAGCCCCACCGCCACGACAAGGCTTGAACCATGGTGGGGACCTAGATCACTTCCGAGCCAGTAATGAATGTGTAAACATTTTTACTTACTGAAAATACGAAACCACTCGTTCACATGCTATCGCCGCAAAATGACATCTTCGGTGTCGCGTTTCGTGCGGTTTTTGAGTACCAGAGTACAGTGAGGGGAGGAGGAAAGAAAGGCAACGCATAGGCAGTAATTATAGGGATGTTCATGGTCGTCGATAGTCGTAAAAAATGTCGATTACTCATTTGCCCCTGTCGTATTAGTACTACATAAGGAATGCCTAATTTTTCAACGTTTTATTATTAAGCTTTCTAGAGCGTCCGTTTTTCTTAAAATAAATTAATTTATTTGTTTTTGTTATTATTTGAGTTTTTACCTATTTTATTTGTATCATTGTATTTATACAGGGTTACATGAAAAGTAGCACTGAAATTAAGGAACGATATTTGTGAGGTCATTTCTGATGGATTTGATCATGTTATATGGTGTATGAAACTTGACCCTTGTAGAGATATTTAACCTTTAAGATTTTTATCAAAAATTCCCTTATGTTTAACTTTTTTGTGATTGGAACATCTAGAGTATGTTTTCTCAATCTAACTATTTAGAAGACATGCCAGTTCATAATATGATCTCCAAATGCTTAACCTAACCTTAACAGTTTTGAAAAGATAGGTCGACAAAGTTCACAGTTGAAGAATTTTCCCTAAGCGTTATTAACTTTAAAGAGGTTTTATTTGAAAAAATGTATGGTGCTCGCTCTGCACGTTATTTTAAAAACATCTGCATTTCTTTAGCTGTGCAAAAAGGTAACTGTTGCTCCATCAAAGGTGTGATGTAACTAAATGTTGAGATAGATTCACACCAATTGACCAAAATAAACATCAATAAAATAAAAGATATAAAACTAACATTTTAATGTGTGACTAAACAAAGCATTAAAATGTTTAACTTTAATAGCAACAACAATGATTATATGCTATGCTTTCTTTCAACACTTTACCCCTATAAGTATCAAGTTCTATTGAACATTTTTTGAAAGTCGTATACTTCATTACTTCTAGTGAGCTCCAAAATGTTGGTACTGCAACAGTAGCAAAGGTTTTCATTTTTTAATGACAGTTCTAAGTGACCATTTAAACTAAGAGTGCTAGTGTTGTTGCTAGCAGATTTCTTGGAGGACACAAAGCTTGAAAAGAGGGTTGCTTCAGCAGCAGTTAATTTACCAGCATCATTGTAAAGGAGATTCTGAAACAATAAAAATTATTGACAAACCAATAAAAACTTAGCTTAAAAATAAGGCTACACAGCATTTGGAATTCAACTAGTAGTCCAAAAGTTCATGAAAATGAATATTGTTATTAATTACAAAATTGTCAATTGCAAAGTATACATATTTGATATTGTGCACCATTTAAGTTGAGTTGTTGACCCGCTTAATTAAATTAGACTAAAAGTGGTTGTTTGTGGCTTGGCTTTTTCTTGCGGAGAAATATAAATATATTTAATAACATAATATTAACTTGGTCCTGCGTGAGATGCTATGGGTGTGTGGGGCTTGCGGATAAACCGATCACCCACTAAAATTCTGTTGGAGTCGTACACCTATATGATGTCGATTTGTCAGTAATAGGTCATAGAAAGATGCGCGTAACGCCATCGCTGCCAGTCTGTGCTCCGCAGACAACAGAGATGGCGGTATGGCGATGTTCCACCTCCTCTTCTCTGGCCGACCCCCGAAAATTTCTGGGACATAACTGATTGGGCATATCTACTTTAACACTAAGTAACATATATTTTTATTTTTTTCGGAGACTCAATTTAAAGCAATTACTGGGCAGTGGTTCTACACCTTATATGCAACAAATAAGTACAAAGTACTTAGAAACTAGGTAAACTATCCAACTAGTAAAAGAAGCTCATGCTAGGGCTCTAGCAAAATCCATTTACTATCATTTTTGGTATTAGGGTCATATAAATTGCTGTAGGCCAAACACAATAACTTCCTTCATGCTGTGGCCCCTTTTCAGAGCTCATAGCAATTGCTATGTGGTTCATTTGGCACTGTATACAAATAATATCTATATAAAACTACAAAATATACCTATTAAGTTAGGTGACCATAATTTAAACATACCTTACAAAGTGAACACTTTTTTATTTCACTAAAGTCAGAATTGGAGCTTATTTTGTCTGCAGTTTTACATACAGTAGTAAGTGTTGCTGGAAAATTTTCTTGGAGTCCAGACACAAAGCTTTGGATAACTGACTGAAGACTGTTCAGTTGCATGCAGCTGTTAGATGCTGGCACTAAATTTTTTATTCTCACATAATTTTCAATTTCTTCTAAGGTTATGTCTCTCATCGGCCTTAATATTTGTGCATCTTCATCTTTCATGTCACAAAAACCCTGAAAGTAATATATTCTGAGAGTGATGTAAATGTCTGTACTGCTGGTGAGGTTGATTAAACTATAGATAAATGAATATTGAACATACAAAATTTTATGTACAATATTTATCAGTTTTGACACCACTAGTGATTTAAGGGAGATTCTCTGTAATTTTTCGGTTTGTATATTCAATTATAAAATTGAATTAAGAACTCTATTTTAATAAAAAATTTAAGTCATACATAATAACAATATCTACATAAGATTAAAAAGCTTAATAAGTATAAATAAGTTAGGGACCACAACTTAAACATATCTTACGAAATGAAGCGAATGAGAAGAATGCAAGAGGTTCAAGGTAACCAACATAGCTTAGAGAATCAGCAAGCTGATGTGTCAATGGGCAGGCCACATTACTCGCAGAACCGATAATTTTTAGGGAAGAAATGTTCTTAAGTTGCAGCCCTGCACTGGCCGGGGTGTGGGTCTGCCTTCTAGGTGGACTGGCGATTTGGTTAAGGTGGCAGGGCGCCATTGGATGCAAGTGGCTCATAATCGTGACCTATGGTGACTCTATGGGGAGGCCTATGTCCAGCAGTGGAAGTAGTCCAGATGATGATGATGATGAATATAATATATTGAAGTAACGTATAAAAGAATGAAAAAAATACAATCAATAATGTCCTCCTCCCTCAAAAGTTTTCGTATGTCTCGCCATTTAAGTTATCACGCAGAAAGTATTGTCCGACCAAGTAATTGGCTATTATGCCCATCCATTCATTCAGGCTGAACCTCCTTTGTGACCCTTTCATTCTTTTTTTATTAGGGTTATACTGGGGTTAGAGTGTACTTAATAGCAAGTGTATACTTATTTCATAGCAAAGAAAGAAAAGAAATTATTTTTTTTTTAATTAAAAATTAAAGAAATGTAGATGTTTTTAAAATAACATGCAGAGTGAGCAATAAAACATAAAACCTAAAATATTTCTCTTAATTAAACAGTTCTTTGTCCCCTGTAAAGTTAATGAAATTGACAAATTGAGCTGTCTTTTGCTAAGACTAAGACGAATAATTTACTTACAATATTATTTTCTATCTGAGATCCTCTACCAACAGCAATATTGGATAACAAATTCACAGCTAACGTTGTTGTTGTTTCACCAGTAAAAATTATTCTGCATTGTAATTTTTTTGCAACTCGAAGAAACAAGTTTTGTTTAATTTGAGTTAATAGATCATGTTTTATAGTATCTGAAGTTTTCCATCGCTCTATTTGTGAGTGTGTCTCATTTGACTCTAAATTGGAAAGTATATCACTTGTAGAAAAATAGTGATTGATATGTATGATATGAACTTGAACATTGTATTTATTACATTGCTCAATTATAGACTTTTTTAATACTTCATCATTCGAAGCCCCATCTATACCTGAAACCCAAATTTATAGATAGCTTGATAATATAAAGATAGCTATATAAAATTTTAAATGATATTTATAAAATAATACTAACCTGTTATGTGCAAAAAGTAAGGAACAACTCTTAATTTTTTATGGCTATTCAAAGATATACCATGGTGTACCAAGTCTATTAATACTGTAGAGCTAATTCCACCTGATATACACACTAAAACTTTTTCACTTGCTCTAAGTTTCTTATTTTTTCCAAGACATGCACGGAATTTATGATCAACGTATGTTAAAAAACAGGAGTCACAATAATTATATTCCTTTCGTATTGTTAGAGTACTAGCTAATTCACACTTTCTGCATATCATTTTGCAAAAGAATATTAATAGGGCTTTATTCTGTGAACTAGGTACAGGTTAGAACGCTATTGTCGAGGTTTCAAATTCAAGTTGACAGTTGACACTTGTCAGCAGAGTAAAGAGATAATATAGAAAGAGGAGGGATGCCAAGTATGTTTTAGTTTTTGATGCAATTATATGTAATATGTATAGAGATAAGATAGATATAGAAGTGATTACTTGACGACGAGAGTCCGTAATGCTGATTAGAGAAAGAAGTGAAAGTAGTGCTATGTTTGTTTGTCTAATATGGCATGCACATTGCGCAAAAACAGTGTACACTGTACTACATTTGCTCTTTCTTTTCGCTTTAAAGGCTGGCCTACTTCTCTATCTATATTGTCTTGGTGAATAGAGAAGGAATACGGTAGAATCGTCGTCATAGACACCTTCAAATGGCTTCCATAGTGGGACCCCCCAAACATTCATAGTTGAGTGTGTATATATATATATATATATATATTTAACGTTACTCGCTTCATGTATTTTAATTCCGAGGGCTCCCGTTCAGTGGGTGTGCATCTTGTTAATATTTATGGTTTGCAATGCTCGTACACTGTTGCGGTCCCTACGACTGTAGACAACAAGTAACTACTTAAGTTCCTAAAATTTTATGACTATCTTTTCATATGGTTGGCCGTTTTTTTATCCTGTTTTGGCGTAAAAATATAAGTCATGTGTAAGGAATAATGTAAAATATGCGTTATTATTCTAAGATAAAACAAACAAGAAAACAATAATAATGTCATCCTAGAAGAATTTTGGCCACGGCGGCCATCTCTACAAAGAAATTTCGGCTACGGCGACCATCTCAATAGAGACGAGCCAACTGCGCAGGACATATCATAGTGCACAAGTGTTTGTGCCGGCACAGGTGTACTCCTGTTCCGATGGGACAGCAGTCCGGCACGACCGGAGAAATTAGGCGCAGGACCGACGGCTTAACGTGCTCTCAGAGGCACGGAGGTGTCGAATGGG
>JAFELO010000290.1:247357-258467 GCA_017140195.1 Eumaeus atala | reverse complement strand
TAAGTATACTAGAGTTTAAAAAGTTCTCAAAAAGGTGTAGCACAACCTCTTTGTTTAGTTTGTAACTAAATAAACTCATTTTGTAGCAAAATGCGGTCGTAACCTTTAAGAGTTACACTGTTTTCCTTCATCCAACCTTTTCAATGTGCCACTGTGGCTGCACGAAACGAGACAGCATTGTTTAATTTCTACGATAGTATTATGTGAACGAGGACTCACATAATCACTTCCCCAGCCATGCTGACCATATTCAGCTGCAATAATAACAGTACCTTTTAAAGAATCTATGTCCAGTATTACGCTTTGCCCTCTTAGCTGTTTATAACCAACTGCATTTCTTTTGTCGAGTCGGGGGGTTCTGAGGCAGATCTCCAAATATCCTATCACATCTTAGATATAGCTGAGACACAACCATAGCAAGCTATATAAGAGTGATGCTGAACCTATACTGAAGGTTTATTTTGAAGAAGTGTCCTCTTTAATTCTCCAATTTTTTAATAATTAAAACTAGTATATTTTTAATAAACATAATGTAATGATGTAGTATTTTAATAGTAAAAAATTAAGTTTGCATTTTTCATATGAAATTAAACCTTATTAAATGCTGCAATGTCTACACTTTGGACCTGAAACAAACAATTATTTATAATATGTTTAAATAAACAGTATTGTACACTGAGAAGTAACGAGTTTCATTATTGTCATTAAGCATTGAAATAAAAGTAGTTATGGTACTACTTTATACATTCTGATGTCTCCTTCACGATTCTCCCACTGTAGGTCACCAAGAACCGCACGAAGTGCAAGTGTGTACCTGTCTCTTTAATCGTGGATCATGGGTAGTGAGAAGTGCCTTGCTGGTTGTGCAGACCTCAAGCCTGGTTACTTTTGTAGCTGACAAGTTTGTACAGCTTTAGTAAAACGAATTAGGTTGTGACATGGTCTGATGTCCTAGAAGACGGATTAGTTAAATGTTGATTTAATTTTTTCTCAAATAGACACTCAGTACTTATCTATTTCAATTTACGGAAATTAAGCTATAAGGGCAACAATGGTGCCAAACAGGTAAAGGGAGCTTTACATTCTAATGGCACATCTTCACCTGTCTCTCCACCATTCATGGCCAAAAAATGCACAGAGCACAACTGTATAGCTATTATTTTAAAGGTATCATGTGAGTGAGGTACATTGCTGGTCGTGCCAGCCCAATGACGCTTCAATGTAATACATCTTACTACAAGGATAGACAAGGAAGCATGATGATTATTGTACTAATTCACAGAAGAATTGGTGCATCATATATGTTCTTAAACTTTTTTTTGACAGTATAAATTACTTACATAGTCTTCAAATTTCTCAATTTCTTCAGTTAACCAATCAATTGAAACTTTGTCATCTTCTACTACACAAGATATTTGCAGTTTGTGTATTCCATAAGCTAGAGGCACAAGTTTTGCGGCCCCCCACAGAAGACCATCTGTACTTATTTCTCTTACAAATTTTTCTGCAGCAACCATGTCAGTTTCATCATCCCAGGGTTTTATATCCAGAATTATATTTGACTTAGCAATTAAGACTGGTTCTAAAGAAAAGAAATATTATAATATATTAAATAAAGTATAAGCTAACATTAGTAAACCAATTTTTGTTTTTGGTGGAACACCCTCAATCACGACAGGAAATAGATCAGTAGTGTAGCTTTATCAGACAGCTTTAGTAACAATAATAAGGTTGTCAAATTATTTATGTAGTGTCTTTATAATATGAATTAGTTACATGTTGATTGCATCTTTTTCACAAATAGATTTACATAAATATTTTTTTAAAGTGCGAAGGAGCTCTTCAATTTACTAACAATGAGCTCTAGGGCTACAATAATAAACAATGAGCTCTAGGGCTACAATAATAAACAATGAGCTCTAGGGCTACAATAATAAACAATGAGCTTTAGGGCTACAATAATAAACAATGAGCTCTAGGGCTACAATAATAAACAATGAGCTCTAGGGCTACAATAGTAATCAAATGTTATTATTACAATTATGCATACTTTTAGATTTTTTAGCATTATATGCAGCAAGCCTTTCTTCCCTTATTTTTGCTGCTTCTTCACTTTCCTCATCATCATCTGAACCAAACAGGTCTACATCATCGTCATCATCATTCGATTCTTGAACATTCTTAGGTGCAGGACCAGGCTGAAAAACAACAAAAGGACAGAAATATATATATACTACAAAAATACAGACAAAGTCTTTCATATTAAAATAGATATATTTACTTGTGGAGATACAGGTTTACCAGCACTACAGGATGCAGGAGATTCTAGAGACTCGACTCGTGCTTGTAAGCTGATAACAAGTTTCCTCATGTCATCAAGTGCCTTCTTCAGGTCTGCATTATCTTTTTCTAACATATTCAGTTTATTATTTATTTCTGTGTTGGGTATGCCAGCTAACGACGCAACACTTTCCATCTGAAATACGGTTTTTTTTGCAAGCACCAATCATTGATATGACACATAATTTAAAAAAAAAAGTTTGTCTAGTTGCAGCTAAGAAAAAATTATACTCTCACCATGGAGTCCCATTTAAATTCTGGTTGATTTCTGAACTCTGTGTTAACCAGAATTAGCTAAGAGTAAGTATTTATGAGTATAATTTCAAGATATTCTGATTTACTTACACATTCTAGAGAATTTTTGATATGTTGCCTTGCTTTAGCTACTTCACTTGCTAAGGATGACCCAGCTCCTACAGTAGACGTTTCACTCTAGAAAATTATGATTGTTAAAAAACTGTTTGAAACAAACATTGGTTAAAAGTTATAAAAACTTACCATAGATTTTGATTCATAGTATTGCTTTTCAGCATCACTATAAGCATTTTTGTCAAGCCAAAATTTTTCGAGAATTAATGCAGACATTTTCCTGAAATGAGAATAATTATCTATAAACATATTTGATTACTTACGAAACGAATTTGGATAAAACTTTTTGGCGCCTATTATACCAAAAAAGCTCAGAATTTATAACTCAATTAGAACCCTTGGTAAATCCTAAATCCCACAGAAAGTAGAAAGCAATAAGGATTTAACCACCAGGTAAAGATATTGTACAATATTAACATAATATCTTGTTAATTGTTTTGGACACTTTAAGGTTAAGTCAAAATTAAAAAAAATATTTTCTTAAAACGAGGTACATAACTTAAGTTAATTAAGACAAGACGGAAAATGTAGAGCCCGTTGGTACTAGATTTATTTTATTTAAACAAGTACAATTAATTATTAAATGTATCACCTGAATTTTGAGTACACCTTTCGAACTCCAGAACCAATGGGAAAGAGATAACGAGAATTTTAAACACGTCGACGGCAAAATTATTGACGTACATTCAACACTGACGTACCTGACATTAAAGTTGCCGAATACTGGTACAGATTATAAAGCTTGTCATTCACGTTAAGCTCTAAAGTAGGAACGGCCAATATAATTAATTATGTACAAGAAAATAATGTAATCTATTCTATTCCATTGCCGTCTTAAATCGAATCGCCATCGTTAGAAGATTCTATGAAATGGGAAACGGGGATGGGGTAGGGGGTGGGGGTGGTTGGCGTTGGCGTCCCGTACAACTAAAGTAATTGATTTAAATAATTTGAAATTAACACGCTTATGTGGTGGAATCCAATCAGATCCCCACCATGGTTCAAGCCTTGTTGTAGCGGTGGGGCTTAGTAGCCTAGGGTGTACCTAGGCGAAGCCAATTGAACCGAGGGGGATCCTAGCATCCCTCTTATAAGAAGAGAGGGCTTAATGATCAGGATGAGGAATCGCTCTCGGTACCCCTCTTATAAGAAGAGGGGTCCTAAGAGCAACAGGTGGTGGCGCTTTTGCGCACGGGGCAAGGGGCCAGGATGGGAACTTCACCCCATTGCACTGTCCCAGAGTCGGTGGGGTGGTCCTGTAGTGCTGGACAACCCCATCTGTGGTGGTGGAGTTGGGCCCTTAGGGGGCTGACTAGCCGTCGAGATGCCCTGATGATTGTTGTTCCGGGGCACAGTACAAAGGGCGGCACTAATGGCACTCGCGGTGGTTTTTGTGTGTATTCGGCACTATCTTGTGCCACGAGTCCTACACGCCACTGGACCCCACCCAGGGTCTGTGAAGACGCGTAAATGCGTTTCCCCGCGTCAACAAAAAAAAAAGCCAATCAGATGCCCGGGGTGACAAAGTCAGACGAGGCCCCCCACCCAATGAAGACATTATGAGTCAAGAAAAAAAATGAAGATAGTGATCGTTCTAGCTTCGTTATGATATTATTGGAGCCCCCCCCCCTCTGTGACTGTTGTTGGTGTGACTGTTTGCAAAGTACTCTTATTTATATTTTTTTATAAACGCATTAGATAATTTGATCTCTTTCTCTGTAGAGGGCAACTCGCTAGCAAGGCTTATCATATATTAAATTATCTACGCTCTATCAAACGGCTATTAACGTCTGATCTGTCTGGCTATCCGCGTATGACAAAGTGGAAGGCTGGGCACATATAAAACTTCTGAGGTATATTCTGTATATTCAACATTCTTTATTAATAACCTTAGGTTATTAAAGTAAATTTATTATGTAATTTTTTAATTCTCTTATTTCAAGATTTTTATTGGTGCCTACACTAATACATAATGTAAGAATTTGAATTTATTCCACACTTTGTTTATAGCAGCCTCCTTTGAACTCGATTTTGACTTGTTTTAAACGGTCATATGTATCTTAAACTTTTATATTTATCAAGTACCGGTGACAATACAATAATTTCATAACTTCATCACATTATCCAGATTAGGATCTCCAGGATTGAATATTGTCTGTGTGAGAGCCAAGTGAGCCAACCTGAATGCGCATGCGTATCGTTTTACTTCCAAGCTCGAGCACTCGGCTTATTCTTATATATATTATACCATTTCGTCACTATTAGACACGCTTTTAAACCACACCTTACTAAAGAGTAAAATATAAGTATAATTATCTGCCCTACTAATGACGCCCTCACTGTTTAAATAACATAAAGAACTTTGTAATTAAAAAGGAAGACATCTCCACTCCAAACGATTCTGTCCAGGTGATGAATGACGTCACCGCGTGGTGCGAAAATGGTGCGCACACCATGAAAATGAAATAAGTGGCTAACTATTTTCGAAAGCTTCAACATATCTCTTATGCAATTAGCTATATTTGCTATAAAATCATGATTTTAGTTTTTAATTTTTTTTTACATAGTAACTGATTTTGTCAGAATTGTAGGCATAGAACAAGTTTGGTTCTCCATTTAGGCCGCGGGAAGCATAACGAAACGGCTACTTACATAAACACACATGTTTGTTTATATTTTTTTTTGTATTCATATATCTTCCTTCCTTGTCATATCTATTGGGTTTAGGTCTCGGTGGTACGGAGGTAATCACAACTTGGTGGTCTCACTTACGATTTAATTTATTGCAAATGTTTTAAATCTGTCCTTGTTTGCTTTGGTTATGTCGTAGATTTGTGAAGTTTTAGGAGCGATTCCTAGAGCTGAATGTCTTTTTCAAAGAGCAAAGTCCAGCTTTCTTCAATCCAAATGTTGCTGCCAGATCCCACTGTTTATTGTGTTGAGTGTTGTCGACTACCACGACGGATCTGGGTGGCAGGTTGGACAATTTTTCATATTTCTCGAAATTCATTGTCGTTGTTGCCGTCTGATTTGGTTCCAGCTTTAAAAGTAACTAATTCGATTGGTATAAACTCGGGTGCAGACCTCGCGTGAACAATGTCCACTCGCTGTCCTTTCGAAATAAGTTTCTTGAGGGCCTTAGTAGTACTATCAGTCCAGGCATTTGAGGAATCTACGTAAGGTTAGTCGGCAAACATATAGGCCTTCCCTCATAACGATATGCTTTCAGCGCTGATCTTCCGCTTGAGCCATTTGATGATAGCAACGATACGCCAACAGTAAATTTACAATAACAAAAAAACTCATTGACGATACGAACGTATCGTGCTAAGATGCTGACTCGGACCAGGGCTAGATTGGACGCTAATCTCTTTGCACGGTCCGTACGTTTGCTGTTGTCGTCAGAGATTGTGCTGTACGATTCCCTTCCGGCTGCTAGACTAGTTTGGGCCCCGTAATGAGCGCCTGTCACTGAGGTGATCCTGGTGCCTATCCTTCTAATTCTTTCCTCCTAGGGAGTTCAGAGCAGCACACTGGTTGGAAATCCATTCATTGTGTGTCGTTACGGCGTAAATTCTTACCTCGTGTTGAAAAAAGAAATTGAATATTAATCTAGTATGTCCACTACGGTTCGAACTTTCGGTGGCCTAATGTGAATTTAGGGGGTAAATGCTTTTCCTAAAAAACGAGAGACGATAATGACATAGTATGTAAATCAAAAAAATGTTTCATCTTTTCATCAGATTGCAAATTCTATTAAAGTCGACTTTCCAAATATGCCTCCAAGACCGCTCACATTTCCACCTATGGAAACCAAGTTGCTGGGGACTCGATCTGGTAAATAAGAGGGTTTCCTAGTTCCACAAATTTTTATTTAGTGAGTGATGGTGGTTCCTTTTCCCTAGTCGATCAATATTTTCCCGTCGTAATTCCCGAAGGCGGACTGCGGAACTGGAAACTATAAATTTTTCGGTGTACTGTCACCTCCATGCCATAGAACGCTGTTTGGTTTCCGGATCGAAATGGTGAATCTAAGACTCATCCACGGTGCAAATCACCGGAAAAGTTCCTGGATCAGCTTGAAATTTTTCAAAAATGACCATTCTATGAATGAATCTTCTATTGGTTGTCGTATTACATTTTAGTATGTAAAACTTAGGCTCTTAAGTACTGGGTTTAAAATATAATTTTTCAATACATTAATACGTTTATAAAGTTGGCTTAATTTCTTTAGTTACTGTTTTAAATTTAAATTTATCCAGCAAAAAATATTCAATTGTCACGTTACTTTCGCACCACATGGTTACACAATGCTTTTTTTCATATTATAACTATGGAACTTAAAATCTAGAATAATCACTACTAAATCTATACTAATACCTAAGAATACCCTGATTCTCAATTCAGGCCCAGAATGACGTAAAAGTCGTCAAAGTTCCCTTAAGGTCTAGGAGGCTTCGGCGAGTTGGTTGTTTGGTGTCCCGTCTGTTCCATAGCGACAATGAAATAGACGGGAGCACCGGACAGCGGTTGCACCGAGTGAGTGATGGCGGTAGCATCAATCGGATCGGCGATAGGCAGCAGTGGCGCCGGTCCAGAAGCTAATCTGCGATATCCGCCAATCCGCCTGCTCAGCGTGGCAATTACGAGAATTTACCTTAAATGGACGACACAAGCAGAAATCGGCCCCTAGTTCCCAATAGTTCCACTAGTCCTGGCCACGGTAGCGGCTACGGTAATGGTGGAACAAGGGGTCAAGAATCTCCGGGCTATGGATCGCTACCACCGATTTGACCTGGCTATGTATAACGGATGAACACTTCGACTAGAGAACTACTTGGTTTGAGCTGGAGGTGAAACTGGAAAAAATCAGAGGGCACCTTCTGGGGTTATGTGAAGTCCGAAGACAAGGTGAAGACACTTTAATTCTGCCATCGGTACACCTATTCTACTTCCGGGAAGGCGATACTCCAACACAAGGAGGCGTGGTTTTCCTCGTGAATAAGTCCGTCGCAGGCAACGTCGTCGAAATCTCTAGCATGCCGGGTCGGGTACCGTATCTCATACTTAAATTCATTAAGAGGTGCAATAGCCTCAAAGCGATACAAGTATACGCACCATCCACAACACATTCCGATGACGGCATTGAGGCAACTTATGAGAATGTCCCCAAGGCCTTACATAACACCTGTAAGGTCCACTTTAATGTTGTTATGGAGGACTTTAACGCCAAAGTACGAGTACGAAATAGTGTCGAATCGAGTCTGGGACCACATGCCGTCGGAAGTGGAAATCGCAGGGGCTGACAAACTTCCTCGAGAAAGAGGGCTTCTTCTTAATGAAGTCTTATTTTAAGAAAAAGTCCCATAGGAAAGTGGACATGGCTAAGCCCCAATACTGTGACAAGGAACGATTGACAGGTTTAAAACCGGAAGTGATCACCGATCGGTTAGAGGCTCTCTGACTATAGGCTTTCGACGCGAGCGTGTCCGATTAGTACAGTCAACACTCCGACCTAATTTCCGATGAGCCATAGTAGTTTCCGAAAAATTCCAACTGGAATTTAAAAATCGGTTCGATGCCCTAGATATGTCGGAAATTACAATGGCAGTTGATGAGGCCATGAGTGGCGTGATTGGTTGCATGCGGGACATGGATGAAGGATATTGTAGGAGTAAGCTTACGAACTTGAAGGCCAAACTCCCGGATGAGAGGCTTGAACTTGTAAGGTAACGCAGAGCACACGAAGACGTTACGTCTGCCGATGCCAAGCTTCTTTCGAAGCGAATCCGCAAAGTAATACGCCGAGACCTTCACAGCTGAAATACGCAACGGGTTACTGAAGCAATTGAGCCGAATTGAGATTCGAAGGTTTTTGTTGAGAAGCTTGGAAGCAGTCATCTTACAAAAGGACCGATTCTGATACGACAATTGTCAAGCGATCTGCGGAACGTCAGCTTCAGTGAGGTTAGGCAGCTTAAGGGGGGAAAGGCTCCGGTGATGGACGGAATTACAGCCGAGCTTCCTAGGCCAGGGGGCGACCTGTGTTACGAGAGCTAAAAAAAGATTTTTTTAAAAGATTGCCATGCCTCTGGATCTGGCTTCCCTAATGAAGGGCTTATACCTTCGGTCATTGGCCGTGTGCGGGCCCTTGCAGTTGGCGCAGGTCTGGGTAGCTCCCCTCGGCAGCGGGCAGTCCCCGACGGACGCCTCCGCAGCGAACGCACCGAATTTCCCGATGGCTGTGCGCTAAAGAGTATGCGAAGAGCTGACATCGGTGTCACTAAGCTGGTCCCTGTCAATGTTATCGATAGACACTCACGTAACCAAAGGTTTGCGGGCGCATCAGCTATACGGGCGAGTAGCGACCGCACCCGGTCTATATAATCATATATCATCAGCGATCATTATCAGTACGAATAACAAAGACAATTATGTCGCATTGTAGCCACATATTTTTTACATATTTGTAGTTTTGTACAGTATCTTCCAAAGCAGCCTGAATGTAACAGTAAAAAGGTCACTCACTCATCATGACGAGATTTCGTGAAATTCGTCCCTTAAGGTTGCGTTTTTGTGGGTGGAGTAGGGGGGTGGTACCACCGGGGGGGGGGGCTAACAGTATAATATATCTTGACCTCAGTAGAAGGTAGTGCCTCTCCCTGACATGAATTACTTTAAAAGTGATGGCTATGCTGTCGCGTTGCGTAAGTAGCCAATAACCTATTGGTAGTGACAGGCTGAAGGAGCGAAATTGTTACTTCGTTAATAATTACTTATTCTACGTCGACTTATAGTACGTCGTTAATGATAGTTCACAGATACGGTCAGTAACTGAAGGAGTCCGGATTACACAGGTAACTTATAACTGTCCCTCGTTGGATTAGAAGAGCAAAAGAATTTAAAGTTTCACTTAAGGAGTATTGCAAAAGAATAGTATTATTAATTAAAAATTCGCCGTCCGCCCTTCCCTGTGCAATTCATGGTTCTATCGAAAACCGAAGAACCTTTTGATTCAGAACAAACAACACTGGAACTCACTGGTGTAGACAATATAAGTTTGAAAGATTGACCTCGTTAAAATTTATTAATCTTAGCGAGGTCAATTCTGTACACGAGACGTCCCATAAACAATAACTACATGGGTTGCGTGCACGAAATATATTCATGTTATTGCAATACTTTCTTGAATGTTTTGTCTTCTTATTTGTTTAATGTATAATGTGAACTCAAAGCCATAGGAGCTGTACAACGGAAATGTTTGTATCTTACAGGCTCCTTAAAATTGGATTCTTATTTTGGAAAAGAACTTAATTCTTTGTGTAAATTAACAATTAGGGTTCAAGACTTTTTTTATAACATAATTTTTTTATGCCGTTTGATGAATACCGTATGATTGGTACGCAGAGGCTTTGCCCTCCTATCATCCCCTACCGGAAACTCACAAACCTCACGAAACGCGACAGCGATGCTGTCACTTTACGCCGGTATCACGTTATTTAAATTAACGTAAATATAAAAATATACATTTAATAAATAGTGGAAATTGTATGTCTAGAATCTTAGTAAACGCAGCAGCAGCAGAAACTATGTGTGACGATCACGTAGTTCTTCATTATCAAAACTCATCTTAATTCACTTTGTGCACAACTTTCTGTACTACATTATATTCTAGTAGGTGCTACGCAAGCAAATTATACTTAACTTGTAAATGCGTCGCGAACTGCAAAAGTTTCCCTGCCGGTAAGTGAATTTAAGTACATTCGCATGAAAATTATTACAGGTACAAGTGAAACACTTATTAAGAAATCACAATACGTTACCCTATATATCCTCAATGCTCTGCACTTTACCACAAACACCAGCATCGATGTTACCTCAAGATCTCCATGTTAACAAGAATATAAAATAACGGGTGTTGCACCTATCACTCATAATGAACGGCGAAGCGATAGTGCGCTGTGCGATAGTAAACTGTACGTTTAAGAAGATATAGACGCCACCATAGAAATTACGCGTTTTTGTTACGAATACAGAATTCGACGAATTGCTTCCTTGTAGCTCAAGGTTTTTTCTTTACTGATTAAACAAAGTAAGATATTGAGGTATGAGGAATTGTGGCCATTTTTTATGTATTTCTGCGGTAGACCCGGGATAACTATCCTAATTGATTGCCATGCTAGTTCTCGTGTCCTCGAAATCTGACGTGGCCTTGCAATAGTTTATGTTATGTTTACATAAGAGTGCCTGATATAGCACTCCCACTGGCGAAAGAGTGCCAGTAGGTAATCTGTATTTTTTTCCTTTTTTATAGAATCAGTAATCGGAGCCTTTTTCGACTACCGACGCTCATGAACATCCGCATAAATACTATGTCGATGCGTCGCCCGCCTGTCCCCCC
>JAFELO010000290.1:207741-247352 GCA_017140195.1 Eumaeus atala | reverse complement strand
CCCCCAATGGGACACTGAAGATGTCACTTTACGGCGGTATTATGTAAGTGAGAGTTACCTCCCCGGTCGTGTCGGCTCGATTCCGATGCATATGAGTATGTAGTGTCGTGCACCACGTATGGCACTACCTCTTCCTCTGCAGCATGGCACTACCTCTTACAAAGTTACTTCTGTCAATGAGTGGGAAGTCGTAACAGCCCGTATAAGTCGGACATTATCCGTTATCGCGCCCGAAGCAGGCAGGTGGCAGCACTTGCCGGAAAAAATAATTAATATAGCAATTACAGCTTTATAACTAGCCGCTAAGACATGCCGCCGAAACAAGTACGTAAGTAATTATTATTCTTAGAGATACAGATGCATCATGTAAGTAGCTGAGTACATATGTTTGTAAAAATAAGGGTATTTTTAGGAATTGGCAGCAGTCGAAAAGCACACCTTTTAAATTCCCCTTAATTGAAATTTGTTTGATACAAAAAATGTACCACCTAGTCCCTGCGCTCTACGACTGATTACGATCTTCGTTACGTGAGACCACTACAATAGTATGATCGAATTCGGATGGCATTTAAAATCGAACTTCTTCGCCATTCTGTTCATAACTGATTTAATAACCTAATAACTAGGTATGATAATGATATAATAAATTTGTTTTGGTAAACTGTTTTTGGTTTATCGTTTGCAAACCATCTAAATTCTAATTCCCTCGCTGGCTAGGACCTTGCCGCGTCATTTCGTGGACGTAAGTACAGGAAAATAGCAACCGAATGTTTTCTATTGATGATATCTTCCATATTACTAAATTGCTTACTTGCCTGTACATACAATTGATACAACTTGCGAATTTTGTTTATTCCTAAAAATATAAATTCTCCGCTTCTACAGGCGGGTCCAAATTATTATGAAGATCTTTGCCCAAAAATTTAAAAGAGTCCTCTTCTTCAGCAGTATACGAGTATGTATGTATAATAAGTCTTAAGGTGTAAAAAATGTGTATTAACAAGACTTGAGGTTTCATGACTAATTATAAAATACGGAACCCCTATAGAATCTCTCGGTTGACCGTCTGTCCATTGGGCAAAACACTCTTTATTCCCGGGATGGATTCTCTAGAAGTGTTCAGCTCAAATACTTTCCAATGATATTACTTTTGTATAAGAATGATTCAGGTCAATGAACTCGGCTCTCGGTCGCGGGGTTATCATTGAAAAATTACTTCTGACTTTGTACTTTGTGTCACAAGGAAAGGCAAATGGTCAGGCGGATCACCTTATGGGCTTATGGCCATGATTATATCTCATTCTTCCAGACAATCGCATCATAGCTTATCTGGTTGGACTAATTAAATTCCCGTAATTAGAATATTCTAATATTTCATTGAGATGTATCTTTAACCGATTTAAAAAAAGACTATGTATTTTTTATGTGGACGTTATATACTACTAGTGAACGTCGTCAATTGTGGATCAACTTTTTTTAATGAAATACTCCCGAAGTGGTCTCATCGTCGCTCAGTCTCATCATCACTTATGAATATTCATTCAAAAATGTTATATGCACATTTTCATGAGTACATGGCAGTCATCATCTCATGTCACTGAGCGTATGATGGAAGGACTACAAGCACAATACTAGTATGACATGACTCAAACTTACACGGATACTCGACAGATTTACAAGTTCACTTTACTTTACTAATAAAAAAAAAATTTTTGTGCGGTTTAATTTTTTAAGTCGGTGTGATTTTTTTGTTTAAATTTAATTTATAATATTGCTTTATTATTATAGTATATTATCTGTCTAACTTTAGATATTGTGAAACAACGTCCCCAAAGGCTGTCTGTCTATAAATAATAGATTTTTTCCAAAATCTACAGAACGGATTTTCATGCGCTTTTCACACACGGATAGAGCGATTCTCTAGGTTAAGTTAACGATACGGGCCTTGTGATTCACGGGCGAAGCTAGGGCGGATTGCTAGTAATATACAGTTATGTGTCTACATGTGATATACAGAAATATACAGTTGTGTGACGCCACAAAAAAAAAGCAACGCGGGCGGGTTACAACTAGTCGTCAAATAATAGAAGAACGATTAACCCGTCTCTGTAAAACATCAAGCAATCGGATCTGGTGCGCCCAGGGTTCTGTACCGTAGAGGTACAAGCATCGCCAACAACTTATTCTTAACGATAACATAGTTATGACTGCGAAAACTTTGTTCAGCCGTACGGCCGTATGGCTGACGAGTTTGAGTTTTTGCTCTGAGGGATTCCAGAACTCGGTATTTGATATTTGTTACAAAATCGTATTTATTTTTATTACACGTATTACTCCAACAACTTGTCTTTGTGTATAATATTTTTACACCTCTGTAACAGAATTTGGTATCAGGTATCACCGCAGCAACGCGAGCTTTTACTTAAAAAGCATTAGGCTATCTACAAGTTATTTTATTGATAGATACTGTGTCATTATGTAAAGAAATAATGCAGCTCTGTCAATGGAGATAGTGATAACCGAAGATTCGATAGTCATATTATGTTGGTGTATAACGGTACGCGCAAGGTGTGGAGACCAAAACTAGTTTATAACAAAATATACGCCTTTTTATGCGACGATTTTGATGCAGTAATTTGCGATAACTGGCGGCTTTCGATGCCTGCGGCGATGCTGCGGTCAGCGGCACATATACGCCACATGAACATAAAGCCTTAAACATTTCAAAGAAAAAGCTGCATTGCATCGAGACTAAAAGAATGCACAAGGTTTTTAAATTAAGTAAACCTTAGCAAACGTAAATATTGTTGTTTAAACATAAGAACATTATAGCCCTGATAAATATAAATGTATTATATTAGCTATATATTTATATCAAGATATTAAAGTGTGAAGTTTTTTTTAAACTATCGGTATCTCCAAAAATACATGTAGTATTTTAATAATGGTTATTATACCTATATGAGGGATAGAAAAATTAAATGTTTTCGATCAGGACATCGAAGCACCTTGGGCAATGTCCTCGGGTAGGAGGGCCAACAAGCGCTGAAGATAAATGGATCGTTTTGGTGCGTGCGTGCGGACGGGCGCGGGCGCGGGGCGGGGCGGGCGCGGCGGAGCGCGCGGAGGCTGCTGCGCTCAGAGCACCTGCGCCCGCGCTCCGTAGCGCCGCTCCGCGTGCTCAGTCCGCGCCCGCCGCCCGAGCGCCGAGACGCCGCCCACGGTACGTCACCCGCACCCGGTGCCCCGCCAGACACCCGGCCGGCACCCGCACCCCGCCGGCACCCGGCGCGTCGGGGTCGCTCGACAGCGCGTCCGTCACTGCGCCCGTGCGCTCGCCGGTGCTCCGCGCCAGGCTGCACGGCCGGTTTTGTTTGCCGGGCAGGCCGTGACGTCATTAGACTAGTTCGATGCGTGACGGTCTGCGCCTGGACGCGCCGTCCGAACCCCTGCCCTGGAGGAATGACGTGTTCGTTTGTCTTTTTATTTGAAAGTGATATCCGAAGCTTAATTTGTGTATCGTGATTGATAAAGTGGAAAACGCAGGATTATTTACACGTTTTGTGTATGTTTACGTACGAACACTAATTACGTTCAATGTTTCGCTTTACAACATTGTAGTTATATCGTCTGTGAATATCCACATAAAACTTAAGACGTCACACTAGCGCGGCGTGTCTGTATGTGTGTATACAGCGTGTGTACTTGGTGCGCCGATGTGTGCGTTGCGCTCGGTATCGATGTGTGCGATCACACACATTGAGAGCACAGCCTCGCCGCACAGCCTTTTTGTAGTTTTATTTTTCCTTCTATAGCAGGGCAATAGCATTGATATTTTTAACTAATGTTCATTACCCGCGATGGTTTACAGTCAATATGTATTAAACATCGAATCTTTACTGGTTTTGATTAAATATTTCCGTAATGTAACCAAAATGTATATTTTCAATAAGACAATTATTACTATTTTCATTGTTGTCATGTAATTAAATATGTATTTTAAGAACTTACTATTGGTGGGAATTTACGCAAATCACATAATAAGTATAAAATATTTAACAAAAACATTATTTTATATCGCTTGTGGAAAATATGCCAATGGAAAAACGCTCGGAATCCAAAATATTGTCAAGTTTAAGTAGTTACCAATCAAGGTTTATTCGAAACAAAGACGGTTTCAAAAATTTATCGAAGCCCTGAATTCGAAACTTACGATCTGATCATCTGTTCCTCTCCTGCTCTTGAGCATGTGTTAATGGCTTGCCGTGGATATTTTCCGTCCCTTTCTCTTTCTTTAAGTAATTCCCAATCAGCAGAGGAGAGATAAATTCTCAAGTTTTTAATTTAACCTCGAGAATCAAGACCCGTTGGAAGTCTTCGATCGCCACTGTGTTTTCGAATTCTTTGCAGCACAAAAATGTTTTACTAACCTAATTGTTTATTTTGGCATCCTTAGTACGAAAATATAAGTGACGTTTAGCATTTGTTTATTTTTTTTGCATTGTTGTAAGACGACAAGTCCGACTACCATGTGGATGTATGATAGCACATCCAGTTTGTACCGTTGTGCTGCTTTTCTGTGTGCCAGAGCAGTTCCTTAACAAGTTCGGGCACTTCTCGAGTTCTCGGCGATCAAGTGCCACTTTATACTTGTTCTGTTCTAACTGGATTTGAATCAGCTGATGTTGTTTCATAGTACCGGCAAATAAACAATACACGGACACATAATCGTTGTAACTATTTACGGTTGAGATATTTTTAAACATTAGTGGACCGGCTTGTGCGTTCTTTGAGACTTCGGGACTTTTTAATAAGTTCGAAAATGAACATAAATCCTGTCGCTTTCAAATATTTACAAGAGGCTAAGCAAACGAGCACGTCCTATATTTAGACTTTGTACATTGTCTAAGTTAGATTTTAAGGATGAAATAATGTTGAATCATGACTATTGACTAAGGTCTATGCTTCGGGATTAGAAAAAGTTATATTGAGAGATAATCTAATTTGTCTATGCTATATGATAAAATATTACAGAATTATGACGATTGTCTAAAAATTCAATCTTCTGTTGTCTGCTCATGGAGCAGATAACAGAAGATTGAATTAAGAAGATTTACAAATAGAGAGTATGAAAGGACGTTGAATTATGATGCTTGGTTATGTTACGGGGTGAAAGGTTTTTTTATATTTTTTTTTTATAAAATATAATAGATACGAACAAAATAGGGCAAACGAGAAATCTAGGCATTTTTACGACTACCGACGCCCATGAACATCCACATAACTACTATGACAATGCGTAGCCCTCCTTCCTCCCCCCACTTGGCCACCGGCTGCTCACAAACCGCAACTCGACACTGAAGATGTCACTTTACGGCGGTATTATGTGAGCGAGAGGTACCTCCACAGTCGTGCCGGCCCAATTCCGTAGTGTCATGCACTATGCATGGCACTACGTCCTCCTATGCAGCATGGCACTACCTCTTCCTATATTAATATTGAATTGAGTAAAAATATTGGTATACCAGAGGAACACAAAAGGTTGAATTACGACGACTGCCTATGTAGTGAGATGATACTTAAGGGAAATAAAACGAAAAGAAAAATGTTAGGGGGTGAAAGGAGGTTAAATAAAAATAATTATTTGAAAATTTTCGGGGTGAAAGTAGATAGAAATTACACGATTGTCTATGTTGTAAAATGAAAGTCGGTACAATTAAGACAACTGTCTATGTAAGAGGATGAAAGCAATTTCAATTTTGACCTATGTCCAAGTTTTTATCTTGCAATTCAACGTCTATCTTACAAGGTGGTTGAATTTAGTTTTTTCTTTCAGAAGGCAGCGTTGGGTTATTGTGGTGTCACTGAGCTGGTGAGGTGGCGCGCAACCGCGGTGCCATGTCCGCGTCCCCGCCGCGCGACGAGCGCGCGCGCACGCCCCGGGGCTCTCCGGCGCGCTCGCCCGCGCCGCACGTGTTGGCCACCATGACCCCGGTGCAACCTGCGCACGACTACTACCCGCACAAGGTCGAGATGGACTCCGACGACGGCTACCCGCCGGACACGTACCGCCACTCGCCGCACGAGCTGGCCGCCTACGCGCCCGACAACAAGGTGCCCGTCCAGCCCGACGTCTACGACCAGGGCATGGAGGCCATAGACGAGAAGACGCCCATCGACCTCATATACGAGGACGACAAAGAGACAGTTATATACACCACGACGCCGGATCAGAAGCGCGTCGAGATGATAAGTGGACAGTTGGAGGATGGACAATTGGTGAGTGGTAGCGGACAATTAGTGGACGGTGGAGTGTCGGTGGTTGTGGGAGCTCCCGGACAAGGAACAGTGTTGGTGCTGGCAGATGAACTAGGACAAGTTATCACCACCATACCCAGGTGAGTCCGCTTTACGTTACATGTACGTGTAGGTAAACAAAATACCACCTTATTACCACCTGTGTTCAGACATTAAAAAATATCGTTGAATTTTGGTATCGAACCTCATCTGAGTATCTTTTTTCCTGAATAATCACAGTAATCGTTTTTCAGCTATTTTCATCCTACTTTAGAACATAATATTATACAAATTCACATCATGATTCAATCTACTTCAACTATCATACTTGTGTTTACCGTTTATTACTAAAATATAATTTTTGCTGTATACATTTTCTGGCGCCACAGAAGTGACAGCATTACGAATAAGTACCGGACCAAGCCCATTAATTGCATACCTAAGACCCAAGCATTTCGTTACATTTTGAAATAATATTTATGTTTACAATATTTGGAAGAAATAAGTCTGCTGTAAGACATTATTTTGAAGTTTTCTTTTGCGCCTTAGGGAAAAATGATGAGAGTAAATTTTTACGATGCGCCCGCAGGCCGTCACGGAAAACCGACGCCCTGAAGTTCGCTATAGTCCACATTTTAGTAAAAATTAGTTAGTAAGACGTGATAATAAAAGTTTCAGTGTATAAAATACCTTCCTTCTATTGTTAGTGTCGTTTTTTTCTACAAAAGTGGAATGTACTCGTACGTAGAAAGATACAGTAGTAAATTAAGAAGGTTTTTTTTAAATCTATCTTGTTATGTCAAAAAAGTCGCCATCTAACACGTGTACAAAAGTGTCAAATATTTTTTTTAGAAGCATATAAATATATTTCACTTCTGTTTATTTGAAACAACATGTAGATGGAATATGCACGATACATTAGGTCATTTCCATTAAGTTCTGCACAAGTGTAGTGTAAATGTGAAATTTATTAACAACGGCTTTGTCGCACGAATACACAGTGTAGCAGAGTGAATTACAAATGATACTGTCCATACGTTGGCAGTTGGCACCTCTCGTTTAAGTAGTTTCAAACAAGTGAGTGTTTGTGGATGTGAGGAGTCGCGTCGGAGGTCCGACCGCCGCCGCCGACGTAACGGTTACAGCGCTGGCAGCGTGTGGGAGGAGCGACGTGCTTGCCTTGAACTTGCCGCGAGACTCCTACCAACACTATTCCATACCAAACGCGTTACCATCGATTTATAAACTTTAAGATTAATATGCTGTTCAATTAGCTACACAACATTTGTAACAGATGATCGGTTCGTCAATAGTCCGGATTGTCGGTCGCTTTTGAAATATTTTTGGCCCATTGCCGATTGAATAGGATTCAGTTCGTAGTACATCCAGTAGTTTAAAAACTGTTATGTTAATTATTAGACTCGACTGGTTAATTATGGAAACGCCTAAGCGTGAGAGCGAAGTCTTGTCTCCCCGACTTGTGGAGTAATTTAGGTTCATACAAAAGTATTTCTTTGACCCGGAACTTAACCGAACATAAATTTTATATCATGAGATCGTATCGTATCTTTAGGCATACGTATATTTACATAACTCCTTTACTGTTCAGCGGTGCTACGTATCATTAAATTTAAAGAAATGTCATTGTCAATTAGAGAAAAATGAAGATTTTAAAGTTTTTGTCTTAAATGTGTAATGTCTCTTTGATTGGCATTCACCTGTAAGGAAACTCATTAAAGTAATTAACAAGTAACCATAGAACGGTCATAATACATCCACAATAAAACTAGGTACAACTCGGAACAGACATGACCAGAATCTCATGGCCACATAAGTGACCAGGTCCGAACAAATAAGAACATTGATACCCTAATACCAACTAGTGAAAACCTTTAATATTAGGATGCTTATCATTATGAAGATTCTGTATACATATGGCACTAGCAGATTACATATTTACAACTATCCTTCTTATTATATTCTTCTTATGTCTTCCACATTAATCCCTTCATCCGTTCAGGTACATCTTAAATAATATACTTTGATTAACAAACGCTTAGCCGGTTTGGAAAAGTTTATTTCCTCTCGTAAACGACGTAGTAAGACGCAATAGTGGTCAGAGTTTGTAGTCTGACCCCTTTCAAGATAATCAATTGTAATCACACCCTTCGAATCCCAGAATACTGAAGCCATTACCTTATATGACGACAAAATCGCCTTCGCCTTTTTAGGGGGTGGTGAACCAGGTCTTCTCCACTGTTGTCGATTGTAGTTTTATTTCGGGCGTACAGTAATGAAACCATGTTTCGTCCATTGTAACAAACTGATTCAAAAGATCATCTGTATCGGCTTTAAATAACTCCAAACGGTCTCAAGTCTTCGCTTGAGTTCTGCTATCCATTTTTTGAAGGAATCAGACAGAGCAGAATCATCTAAAGTACTGACCATATCATTATTTCTGTGGTAGCCCCTTCTTGTGGCGGTACTTAATGACGGCACGCTGCTCGATTCGCTCCATATGCAGAAACTATGTACGATTGCTTTGTTAAAAAGTTATAAAATCACAACTATTCATCGCACACGTTTCGAACTTCACACATTAACTTGTCTGAACGTAACTAAATAATGTGGATAGATTTGATTTTTAGAATTTTGAATCTGTGTTAGGCCGAGTGATTTTCAATCAACCCTCGTACTAAAGGAAACTAATATACAAAGAAGTTAACATGAAGAATAATTTATTTTAAGAACAAGGTGAAATAAAATAATTCTGAAGTGTGGTACAAAATTTATAACCCCAATATTGTGTTTAATAAGTACGTCTGGAATTTATTTCTAAAAACGTCGAAGCAGTTAATTTTATTGAAAAAAAAATTATCTATTAAGAGCATTATTTTTAAGTTATTGCTCTGAGTTCTATGTACAGCTGTACACTTTCATTCTTCTTCTTTCACTTTGCCATGCATCCGACGGTACGTATATACAAATTTGCGGTATATCGAATACGTATCAACTAGTTAATTTTTTGTACATCATGCGGTTACACGACGTAATCAACGGCCACGTGTTTGTCATTCACAATTTGAAGTAATCACTAACGGACGTCTACACTACGGTCTACACTTGTGTGCATCCGCGGTCATGAAACTTGAAATTCTTGTACACGCTTCATATTTGCACCATGCAGTACTCGCCTTGAATTATTATTACTCACTCGCATTTACATTATTTTGACAGTTCGTTATTACGACGGTTTTGTTTCACATAATTGTTATTAATATTTTTTTATTATGTTCAATAATGCTTTGGAAAGTTAAGAATATATTTTCTAGAAAATTAGTTTTGCTTATCAAAGTTGATAAGATCATGTTATACAAGTGCTTGAGGATCGGCGGATTTTGCGTTCATTGAAAACTGTCCAGCAGCGAACGGACAAGTTTTGGATATAAAAGCAAATTAAAAAGTGATTTCAAGAATGATACTATTTTCCACTCTCCTGGTTACAGTAAATTGCGCTATTTGTTTATTCACACTTTTATGTTGTGTTTTCTAGACTCACAAAGTTCTGAAAATTGTGAATTAACTGCAAGTATATTGCATTATTATAATATTATGTAAGGTCACATATAATATCCTCCCAGTTTGTACGTGTGTCTTGGCTTTTCTATTCGTACCTACATACCACCCACGATTTGGACTACGAGTTACGTTGTCTTCTTCTATTATCGGAGTTTTCTCGATTCGGTCGAAGCGCGTAGTATGAAAAAAATATAAGGTGTAAGAAAACGTGTGAACGATACAGCGCTTACGACACTTACGTCTCTTGCGCACCTTTCACTCCAGAGTCGTCCATTCGAGTAAACACCCGCCGCGTGTCGTAGCATACAGTTTTTTTTTTACGAGAAATATAATAAATATTGGTTAAGGTGACGGGGAGCTTCTGAATGTAAGTGGCTCGTGACCGTGACCTATGGCGCTCCATGGGGCAGGCCTATGTCCAGCAGTGGACGTCGTCCGGCTCATGGTGATAATGATAATAAATATGTAAACTTATGACCACAGAAAAAAGAAAAACTGGCAGAAATGGCTTAGGACCAATGTATCATCGAGACCGGCGTCTCCAAACTTACACAAGTAAATGCGTCTCGGTGTTGGCTCGGTTCAGTATTGGGCATTACAAGAAAACCAATGCAACCACTGTTTTGAAATTATTGATCACAATCTTGCTTAAGTCACATATAAACAATAACATAATACACACATGTGACATTTATAAAGTGAACTATGCATGACCACGCATGTTTGTAACACGCCTGCCGCCCCAACTTACTAGGCCACTTTTACTAGGTCTTCTATGTTCTGTGGTGAAAACTATACATATACATAGTTACGAACTGTAAATTTAAATGAATGTGAGTAAAAACTTTTAGTTATGCTTCAGCGTACTAAAATACTCGCCGCGTAATGACTTGTATAAAGTTATCACTTTTTGTAAATGGCTGGTGTAAAAACAATTTGAAATTATGGTCATTGTAACGTTCTAAGTTTGAATTTATACACAAAAATGTTCCGTACATTACAGGTTTCCGTTCGTTTCCATTCATTTACAATAGCGTGTCAACAAGATCTACCAAAGACTGATTATGACAAAGATGCTAAGTGATATTTGAGCTTGTTCATCATGCATCACAAAGGCGTAGTTTTTTTTCGTGTGTCAAAATCTTAGAATTCGTAAAGAAGAAAGAAAGGTGTCACATTTTTTATTGTGAAATATATATATATATATATATACAAATATCCTTCTACTATATAGATAATAATAGAAAAAAGAATAGATGTAGATATAGATATCTACGAACTAAAAGACAATGTTAGTATTAGCTACTCTCGGAATTTGAATTTGAATTTTAAACAATTAAATAATAACTAAACTAAATACAAATTTAACTTATTTAATAACTGCACGACGCCACATAGATAACGTGTTTGTATTACTATTTTTTGCTGTAAGTGAGCGGAATCGTTTTTTAAATTTGCAAGTATGTAGATACTTTGTCAAAGCTTTCACAAATCATCATAAACGCTTAATTGTGTTCAACTTCCTTCTATATATTATTATGAATTATTTTGAATAGGTAGTGACATGATGTATTGCAGTCGAATTTGGCCGGACCGACCAAGCGCTCTAATGATACCGCCCTGGGGTGACAGGAATGCTGTCGCATTTCGTGCAGTTTGTGAGTAGCTGGTAGATGGTCAGGCGGAGGGCAACGCACTTGTTTATGAGGATTTTAATGTTCGTGTTACTTACCACACACGTTCGAACACGAACAATCCGAACGACATCCTTACAGTAGGGACTAATCCCAATACGATCCGCGATTTGCCTAGCTCGAATAATAGCTCCATATCGGTTAGGTATTCTGAGAATATCGCGCGCGAGCCTTTTCACCCGTCAGAAGGAGAAGGGGTAACGGCCCCCCCGGCCATGGTCCTCTCCATGAGCGAAACGCTCACGTCAGCTCCGAGGCCATTTTAGGTACCGCGCGCGAGTTGGCCCGACGTCTGAGTCGGGGGAGGAGCCCTGGCCCTGATAATATTAGTTAAGTTAGCTGTTACAAACTCTCACATATCGGGACGCATCTGTCCCATCTGCGGGAGAGAGGTGTCGGTACCTGTTTCGACCCCAAACCTAGTCCAGACGAGCACTCATAGCAATAAATCCAAAATCCCTCCATGTAGTTTTTGACATCTAATATTTTGAAGACCGCAACAAATCCCATGTTGAATATTAAAAAATTGCTTCATTATATTTTATTTTCATACATATAAAACTTGTTCTTTCTATATCTTTCAGAATGTAACGATGATATATATATATATATATATATATATATATATATATATACATTATTATATAGGTACATTTACATATTATATATGTACATTATATGTATATAAACAGTCTCAAATATATATTTAAAAATTGTACACGTATACAATAATAAACTGCGTGAACTGTGAACTGGAAGGCCAAGACCGCGATCACGGTCAGATTGTTCGGCCGCTGTCCGATGGTGTCAAGAGTCTTCGCAACCGGCGTGTCTGTATGAGATTTATGAATCTGGAGGAGGCAAGGATCGTGTTATTTAGCTCCAGGTTCTCTGTGCCTACCTCGTTAAGGAACTAGCATGAGATGTGTTATTGTTGTTGTAATGAACAGGGTGACGCGAGTCGGGCATGTTGCTTGTATTACGCGATACCAAAATGTATGAACCTTAAAAATTGTTGGATATTCTTTTTAAAATATGCTTATAAAACCTGATAAAAGTATGGATACTTGGTATACAAATTAGTCGTTTTGAGTCGGTATTTGATATTTAATATTTTAAGTCTGTATTTGATATTTAAAAAATGGAACTTTTGTTTTTTGTAAATCCTAACTTTTTTTTGTCTTTTATCTAGAAAAACTTAATTTACTTTAAACAGCCATTCAATCGTATTATTACATTGTTGATTTTCTTTTATTCCTGTTTTCTTTTCTTTTGTAATCTCCTGTTATGGCCACGATTCAAGATAATTAAGTAAATATTTAAATTTTCTATTTGTTGCGGCCTAGATAGAGATAGACCACAATAACTTGTTAGTGTACGGGCTCACATCTAAGGCTGGTGTAGACAGAGGATAATTAGACTGTGTGTTGCATACAGCCTTTATTTTATGTAATTTTTATACATGTTAGGTGATTATTGAGTAGAAATCAAGCTGGTAGGTTTTAAAAGCTCTTCAGTTTAGCTTCTAATAAATGATCAAGTTATTACGATGGAATAACTATTACTTAACATATTCATGTTATAAACCGAAGCCCCCAAAAGCATGTGAGTATTGTTTCAAAATCAACTAAACGTATTTTCATGCGGGTTTAACCAATGAATAGAGCAATACCCGAGGAAGGCTGCATAATTTACTAAGAGAGACGGCAGTGGTAGTCACGCGCGACGCCAGGGAAAAACGCTAGTGCCAATATTCAAGTAGACATAAAGAAACGTACAACTTGTTTGATTTTAGTGTAATTAAGACTTTTGGTGTTCATTAGAATCTACACAAGGTAACTAGAAACTAAACATTTTAGAAGCACATTATTTGAAAAAATAGTGCGTTTAATTACTTCCCGAGAAGCTGGTGCGGGCTCTACAATATGTTTTATATAAAAAATAGATAAAACATATTTTATAAGAAATATCCAGACGGCCGCCATATTTTTATCGAATTAATTTGAAATACGTTGGTTCGTTATGAATTGGTAGTTAATTGATAAAAAATCGGGCGAGTCGTTGTCGGTCCCGAGCGAGGCTGCGCAGCCTCAGCCGCACCTCCAACACTTTAATGATCAGTTTTTATATCGCGCCGCAAGTCACGAGCGACGGCGGCTACTTGTTACTAGCGGCCGACTGGAGGCTTGCTGTCGTTATCTGTGTGGCTTGTTGCGCTGTATCGCTGCACTGATTGGTACAGGAGTACGCACTCGATTCTGTTTGACAGTTACACTTCATGATCACCTACTATTTCTGATTTATTATTGTATTTGATATAATAACTTATATAATGATCCACCGCTAGCGATAGTCTATATCTATTATAAAACAAAATATCCAGAAGCCATCTGTCTGTATGTGACCGATTTCCTCAAATCTACCAAACAGATTTTATTGTATAATTTATTAAGTTAGCAATCCGATCTCTGTTATCTGCAGGCGAAGCCGGGGTGGATCGTAATATACAAAATGTATATTACAATAAAATAAAAATGTAGATATATCTACTCACATATTTGTACTTTAAATTTTTGTATGTATAATAATATGTGTTGTTTTGTTCGATATATACATTTTATGTATATAAGTACATTATACAGACCAGTCTTATCATAATTCGCATAATTTAATAAAAGCTTCTTTGTAACCGATGCGAAACGAAATTGTGTGGCACCAAAGAAACTGATACTATCACATAATTACACACATAATAATATGTGTGTTTTATCTTACTTTTTCAAATCTCCAGCCCGCTACCGCTCATGGCTTGTGACGTCAGGCTCGGGCCGTCCCCCGCCCGCCACCCGCGCCCCGTCGCACTCTTATTTTATTGCCTCGCTCTCGCTGTGCCCGGCTCCAAAGATGAGCTTACCGTCCGTTCAATTTTCGCCCCAATCATTATAATGCGTAATTATTTGGGTCCGTAAACAATTTTTTTCGTAAATCACAACGCTGAAATATCATTATGATCCGTGGTAATTTTGATATCTTTTATTTACCAATTTTCCAGTGAAATATTGATAGCGATTAATGCGTTAAAAAATTAGTAAGTTAAAATTATATAATACCACATAAGTCATGGGCTAGTTCATAACGAGAAGTTTAGGCGTACACAACTGTTATATTAGTCAATCAGTCGCTTGATACAAAAGACTTCAACGAACGCGCGGTATACGCGTGTCGTGATCAGAGAATGCATTTCCATTTTCCTCTTAAAGTCAGCATAAGCGAAATAAAGATAAAAAATTTAACTCATACACATTGTATCGAGGCTGTATTTTGTTAACTTGGCAACCGATCGTGAACTTTGGGTAAACACAAAGTTCAGTGTGTCCTTTAAAAATTAACGATCATCCTTTCTACCTGGTGCCGCTGTCCGAGTGCAAATAAAAAACGGTTTCCCCCACGTAAAGGGTTCACTTCCCATCACATGAAGGTTGTAGATAGCCGCACACACACACAGCACGCACACACGCACGCCAAAGCGGTCGCGTCCGAACAGAAAGCTTGCGGATAAAATTTCTTTCATACGAAAGAATAATATGGACACGATAAATTCAATTTCATAATAAACATCAATAATTCAAACTTAAAATACAGTTCATAAATTTAGGTGAACCGACTTAAAGGTCAATGTTGTTTAGCGAGATTATAACGAAATTCAAAAGTTGTGAGATATTTTTTCGTGTCTGCCATAAACAGATAGCAACAAATCCATTATAGGATTGAATCTGAGGTTTGGGAACGTATCGAGTTCTGTGATTAGGGACGTCGATGAGGTCGTTACAAAAAGAGTTTTATGTAACGTAGATAAGGTTAGAATTGGGAACGTGTAGCCGCAAAGCCGTATTAATTATTCATAGAGATAGCGGAGCTTTTTGTCTGTAGATTTATGTATGGTCAGCTTTTTATATGCTTTAATTATTATAACATCGTTTACGACGTCAGCTCTGAATGTATCTAATTTGACATAAAAATTTAGGCAGACATGTTTGCTTTGTGTATGAAGAGAGAATTTCGTTAAAGTCCAATAAATGGTAACTACGATGGGTTTAAAAACCTACTCATATTGAATGGTACAAAATTTACACACCAAAAAAAAAGGAAAACAATTCTTAAACATAGACTTTCACGTATTTTTAAGACAAGATACAAAACGCTGGGCATAACATAAAAATAAATAACACTTTTTAAAATATTATTTAGATTTATCAATATAAAATTGACAACCACATTTTGAACGCTGAAGTTTTTAAACTGAGCGTTCGAAATATGAAATGGTAGATGTATCGTAATCGAATAAAGTATGGATCTGCCTTTGTAACGTAAGGGCCGTATTTTATACGGTTTTATATCGCTGTATCATATTCTCTTTCTTTAATGGTCGTCCGGTATGCGGGATGTAGTCGGTGTCGAACGGTCAAGGACCGACTATTTTAAATTGACTCAAGCACCTGCTTGCTATACTTGATCACGATAAATAATAACATACTGATATATATAATCTTTATCAAACGTATATAGTTCCTTCCATTTTGAAACTCTTATTTAAATACTTTAGAATTTTTGACACTTAAAACTCTATATAAAGAAATGCGTTACGAACGAGACTTATAGATTCCTTCTCCCGTTCTTTATTTTTCTGACGTTTGTCTATGGTACCATTTATAAACGTTTTTATTAAGTGACCGAATCGAGTCGGGATGACCGGGTGTCTTAACGCGATAGGTTTCGTGCGGTTTGTGAGTAGCCGGTGGCCTACTAGCTCAGTTGGTAACGTGGCGGTTAGTCCGCGTGTTACGCCACAGGTCGCGTGTTCGAATCCCGCATAGGTCATGGATGTTTATATATGTATTATAGGTATTTCTATAATAAAAATCTTAGTTATATAAAATTTATGAAACATATTAAATATATTTTCGTTATATAGTACCTGTAACACAAGTCCTTACGGTGCTTAGCACAGGGCTGGGATTATTGGGGGATGGAGTAAGGGAAGGCAATACATCCGCATAACCACTAACCGTGCGGACGTTAATGGGCATTGGCAGTCACCAAACTACTTATATTCTTTTGTTCCCGCCTTCTACAAGAATATACTATTAATTACTATATAATATAGAACGTTATTCTTTGATTTGGTTTTGCTTTTTATTCAATAGGTTTTGTACGATTCCTATGCTCTGTCTGTGGACTCTTCTGTTTTGATTCTTCTAGCTTAGAGTTTATGTTCATAAATCGTAATCATGTATTGCTATTGGTGCGTCTATTTCAAAGACGAATGATTACCTTATTTGATTCAGGATTAAAGTATATGTTTGATTTATGGATACAATCATGTGATTGGGTGATTCTGGAGGAGAGATCTCATTTGGATGAATACACATTATACTGTTACACCAGACACTAATGGGTGTAACACTATAATCTGTAATATTTTTGATTAAAAATTAAATTTATTATATATTCTTTAAATTAAATTTATAAAAAGAATGTTAAATATATATATTTTTTAATTTTATAAAAATGTGCTTCCGTTGTCTACCTGTAACACAATATGTTCTTACGGTGCATCACTATTATAAAGTATTTGTCGAAGAGGTTGGAAGACGAGCTTCGTACAGTAGTCTGTAGTCTGTCCAGACTGGATGAAGGTGCCTCATAGTAGAACTCGATCATTCGTATGGAAATACGCCACCTGTAAACGCTAAGACAATGATTTCCGTAAGATTTAGTGTCGTGTTGTACGCCACGACAGGGGCAGATTTCTCGCTCACGCGGTACAGTCGTAAAATGACGGGTTGAGCTATGCCGTCGCGTTTCGGTACTTTCGTTACTTTACCTATATCATGCACTATTAATAACAGTTTTTAAAACAGTTAGCTGTTTGACTCTGACAATAATACATTCATGAAGTTTATTTTAAACTATGCTTGTACTCAATCTTACGTAACACTACTTTGGTGTTTCAAAATCAATAATCAACTTTGCACAGATAGATATCTGTAATCATTGGATCATAAAATCACAGAAACTGTTTATTCATCGCATTGACATGACGCACACAGGCGCGTCTGTGTGTGCGTGCTTATTAGTACGAGAAAGACGGAGAACAGGCGAGGCCTGTGTGACCGAGAGGAACGGAGCCGCGAGCGAGGCTAGCTCTACCATATAAGCGTATGAATGTACGACTTTATTAACTCGATTCGTTATAACAACTCGACATTTTAATATATTATGTATATGAGTGTAATAAAGATCGATTTAAAGATTACCTTGACTGGAGTCAACGTACTAATATCCTAAATACTTCTTTGTTTTTATCTTCACTGCATATTTTGATAATAATATGAATTGCATTGAATTGTCGCTGCATGCAAGTGGCTCGTGATCTCTATGAAGCTCTATGGAGGGGGGCTGCGTCCAGCAGTGGACGTCGTCCGGCCGGTGATAAAAACTTTGAAATTGAAGGTTCGTTATCATAAGATTGTGAATCTCAAAGTAGGGTAGTATTTAATTTGATAGGAATTTGCCAATTTTGTGCGTAACAGAGAATCTTGATGCTGATTGATCTTCTTTGCATAACTTTTTTGTTAGAAATGTGACTTGATCGAGAGTGTTCCTTAGCTCATCATGATGAATGTGCAGGCATTTGAAAGTACGTGAGTCGAGGGTTTTCGAATTTTAAATTTGATCTTAGTTTTTCACAAACCATTTATTATATGCTAATAGTAAGTACTCTTGTAAGTACAGGAGGTACTAGGTTAATGACCTGCAGTCCTGGAGTCCTGGTCCTGACCTGACCTGACCGGGAGTCCTGGTCCACCGACAAAGTGATCAAATCCAGACTAATATAATGGTAAATAATATTAACTTAAAAAACTTAGCTCACTTTAAGAGCTTTTACTTGCAGAGAACTGTAGATATTTATTATATCGTTTTCTCTAAAAAAATTATTTCATTTCTTATAGAGCTCGAGGCATAAATCATACCGTGACGCCGTAGCAGCTACACATTAATATTCAGTTCTATAATTGAATTATTAATCAAAGTCAGAACAACAAGTAAACTTATGTTATTCGTGCTGGTACAGTCCACCGTCTGGCGGCTCTTGACAAAACTATGACTGAACAACAGATATATTACTTGGAATACTAAACTATACATTAATAGCAATCCACCCCGGCTTTGCCCGTAAATAAATAGCTTTTTAGTCTCTATTTAAGGCTTATACGTCATAAAGATTAAGTCAGCCTTATATCTACTAATAAAATAATTATAAACTTAACTCTAAATAACTTATATATAGCGAATTGATAAATAAACTTAAGAATCTGTCACTATATTCTAATTTAAAATTCGAACTTACAATGTTATGTATAAGAAAGAAAAGTTCTGCTTCATTACATTTAGTGTCCATCATAAATTCTTGTCGGAGAATTAATAGTTGTCTTAACAAATTGTATCTTAACAAATTATATACGTAAACCTTCCTTGGGATTCGCTCTATCCATGGGTGAAGATTGCTTGAAAATCCTTTAATAGATTTTGAGAAAATCGATAACATACAGACAATTTTTAGGGACTTGGTTTTATAACATGTGTAGAAGAGATGATGTTTTGGGTCTTGGTTTTATAATCTGTATGGAAGAGATGATCCAAAACAGAAGAAATAAAAGTAGTCTTTACATAACCCGGACAAGTTCGAAGCCCCCCTGTACGGTGCGATTGACCCGTGCAATCCCTCTTTAGATATCTTAAACCGAAATTCTAACTTAGCTTTAATTTTTTATACAGTGATTATGTTCTTTGTCTCCCGCCAACGAGCAATCGGAGTTTGTTTACGAATACCGACGCCCACGAACCATGTCTATGCGTTGCCTTCCTTTTCTACTCCCCCCAATGGTCCACCGGCTGTCTAGTTAGTCAAAAAATTTAAAAAACATGTATTTTTTTAGAATATTGTTATATTGCACTTAATTGTATGAAACTACATATTTTATTCCGCACCGGAAGACGGAGTGTTGGACGGCCCCCTACCCGGTGGACTAATGATTTGGTTAAGGTGGCGCGGAACCGCTGGCTGAAGTGGCTCCTGACCGTCACCTGAGGCGCTCTGTGGTGGAGACTATTGTGCAGCAGTGGCCGTCGTCCGGCTGATGATGATGTTTTTATATAGAATGGGGGCAAACGAGCAATCGGAGCGTTTTGTTGACTACCGACGTCCATAACATCCACGTAACTACTATGCGGATGCGTTGCCCTTTTCCCCCCATCCAATGGGCCACCGGCTACTAACAAACCGCACGAAACGCGACACTGTAGATGTGACTTCACGGCGGTATTATGTGAGCGAGAGGTACCTCCCCGGTCGTGGCGGCCAATTCCGTTGCACAAGAGGATGCGGTGTCATGCACTATACATGGCGCTACCTCTTCATATAATGATGAGATATTTCAACGATAAACTTCTCAAAAGTTAGTTCTCCATTTACATCACCAGTGGTCAGTCGTCTCGGAGAATCCTACAACTCTTCGGCACGACTCGATACATCTGACCAATAAGATGTTTTATGTTTTTATTTATAAATTCACAGAACACATCGCATACAAAGAAAATTATTGGTTTTTAAGATTGTTGTCCAGAGTTGGACTATAACATGTGTTACGCTATACACGTAACACGTGCGCACATAAGGTTGGTACTTACATAACAATAATCCATAGACAATATTCACAATAACAATCTAGATTGGAGTTTCATTACATATGTTGTTAATCAGCTTATATGTTGTATGTTATTAACTATATTGCAAACATCACAAGCCGCAAATATGTTATCTAGCACTATTGTGTTAGACAGTGATTCAACACCGTATGGGATACATTTGTGTTGATGTTTAAAAGGCGAGATCTATTTACGATGGGTGTCAAGTAGATAATATAATTGATGTCTTAAGTTTACGCGAGTGTTACTAATTACAATAAAACTACTTTCACTTATACTAACGCGGTTTATTTAATTATTTAACTGTCACGTCGTTTCAGAAGCTTTACAGCAGCCGTGGTCAGTCAGTCAGTACACCCGTGACCAATCCGTAAAGGTAGTTTTTTTGTAATAGATAATATAAATCAATTTAGAGCGTTTTGTCGCTCGAAGAAGTGACGCGACAGTTTGAGCACGCGCTACTGTACACTGATATAAGGAAACCGAATGGACATTCACTTCGGGGGTGCTGGCCACTGGCCGTTGGCCGTTGGACACTCCGAAAACGATGTGGCGACAAGGACCGCGGCCACAAGGGCGCACCTCTCACTCACGTCGCCATATTTTCGCATACCGATATAATTAAAACATTAATCGTCAACAAAAACAGCTGCATAAAATCTTTTTAATACATTTAACACATATAATTAAATAACAATTTTAAAAAAGCAAAAACACTTACCCATTGATACATACGCAGACTAATAAACATTTTATCTTTAACATATAGTGTTTATTAACTTTAGTGATAAAGATATTCTTTAGTACTCATCGGAACGTTATTTCTATAGAAAAGAGCAAAATTTGATATATTTGTTGTAAAAACGCTGATTGCCGTTTCGTGAGTAGGTTTTAAACGAAGGGAATTTTTATGCACTTAAGTCTCATATGGTTCAATTAATAGACAGTATTGTCATAAAGTTTTTGTCGAATGGCACGCAAGGACAGTTTCTTGGACTCGAAGAATTCCAACTCTATACCCACGTTGAAAAAGAAAAACTCGAACGATATGGTTTATTTTTTATTTGTCGCACAGCAAGTGCCAGACGCGCCATCGCACATACAAGGAGTAGCCATCCACGTCTCAGCCGCACAGCGATGTAAATGATCCCCTGAATAATGTACCCCATTCTTGGTCATCTCCTGCGCCATCGTATAAGGCACAAGGCAATTAACCGTTACTCCCGACCGCTTTCTATCTACATAAACATATAAAGAAATACGTTAATTGACAAAGCCATTGCATGCGATTATTAAATATCGATTAGTCATCTCAACTGGCAAAAGTACTCGCGGTTTAATCATGTATAAGGCTTAATTGTTTTTAATTGATAAACGTAGTAATCATGATAGGGTTTTATAATATCTGTGGAAAATAAACTTACAGAATGTCTTATGCAGGCATGTATCAAATATTATAAAATCCGATAACCAGACTAAGTGACAGTCATGTTAAAGCCTATATTTTATACTATATTCAAATTGCTCGCATACATACATATGCATATATGCATATATGTGGCCAAGATAAATATTATTTTAAAAATCGGTACTTAATTTTTGGTACATCCTTGTAAGATGGTGCGGCAGTCGGTTACCATCGGTTATCTGATTCTTTGTTTGTATGTTGCCTTAATGAAACAAATAATGCATGTTCATTGTGAAACATTTCATGTTAAAACATTGATCATATAAGATCCCGGCTGGGCGGCCCGACCATGGAGTACCTCTTATATTATTGTGACGTGTAGGGTGTAAAGCAGTTTCTGAAGCATCGAATTGCCCTTTGACAAGGAAAGGAAAGGAGGACAATTTATATCGGTTACGTAGCTTTAGGGACGTGGTGTATAGAGAGGGTTATCTATTATTTGAAAATCGATTTTTCTGCATCCAAGATAAATCGATTTGTCATGAAATTGGCCAGCTTACAGTATCGATAATTTCATATATCACGTTTCTACAGCATAGGGGGGCAAACGAGATATCGGTGCGTTTTGATAACTATCGACGCACATGGACATTCGCATGATTATTACGCAGATGTGCTGTCCTCCTATCAACCCCCCGAATGGGCCACCGGCTACTCACAAACCGCACGAAAGGCGTCAGCGGCGATGTCACTTTACGCCGGTATCAAATGAGCGAAAGGTACTTCCCCGATCAAGCCGACGCAATTCCGTTGCATAGGTGGATGTAGTATCATGTACCACGCATGGCCCTACCTCCTCCTATGCAGCATGGCACTGCCTCTTCCTTCTACGTACAAATAATATACGCTCTACATATTTAAACTAGTATCTTCCCGCGTTTCACCCGTGTAATTCGGGTTACAGTCGAAGCGTCCATGGCCTTCCTCGACAAATTGACTATTGAACGCAAAAAATATGTTTCATTTCGGGCCAGTAGTTTTCCAGGCCGCGGACGCAGTCGGCGTTCCTTTTATGTCTCTTTATAATAGAGTGGTTCAGTTTTCTTACATTTTCAATTTCTTCACTTGACTTTCTTAGATATTTACCATCTTCTTTTCCCGACGGCAGCAGAAAAAAAATATAAAATATGGAATGAGTTCAGCCGCTCCCGTGGGATGTTAAGACCAAGGGAAATATAAAGATAGACATAGACACGAATCTGTTATGAATTGATAATTTAGAGATACAATACTCTTCGCTGATTTGGGTTTGAATATTATGCTACACATTAGTAAAATTTTGATATATCGTATGGTAAATGACAACACATAATACATAAAAGATAAACGCCATCTATTGAGGAAGACAATGCAACGTAAGTAGACGATGCATTCTCTTATTTTTAATAAGACTTTTAGATATCTCTAGTAGGTGTAGCGTTTTCTTACCACTCCGGCCATAGCAGGCGACAGTAGATGTGCTACTGATACTACTGTCTGTCCACAGCTACTAACGCAAATATGAAATAATTAAAGTTAGCTAGTGCTGACTGTGATGATGACAATTTAGTGAGAGGCAGTGCCATTGCTGCATTGCATCAGAATTCGGCGGGAACGACAGGTGCCTGTTGTTCAATGATATCGCCTTTAATGTGATGGCTATGTTATCGCGTTTCGTGAGGTTTGTGAGTAGATGATGACCCATTGGCGAGGATGGAGTCAAGGGGTGTCCCCTTGACTCCATCATATGCATAATCAATAACGGATGACGTGCCAATGTTAATAGATTTCAGTAAGCCCTAAAACACTCCTATTTTTCTTTTGTTCCTCCGTCTACATAAAACTCTTCCGCTAGTGAGTGATCGACTGACTGATTGACAGACAACTCACAGCCGAAACTAGCGAATGCAAGAAGTTGAGAAGCATGAATGTAGGGAGAACTAAGAGAGGATTTTTATATTCTATACGGAAGCGGGTGAAAAGGGTGAAATCTTTTATATGATAGTTCTACATCGTTGAAGTTAGTTTACGCAGGTGAATCCGCGGTCTGCTGCTAGTCTTATGTACAAGTAATATACCACATACCAGCCAAAACATATATCATTGTACTCTATATTACTATATATAAATATTATGATAACTATAAAACATTGTAATGTGTATTGTATCTCGAAATTACTATGTACGTTATGTCAAATGTCAGGCCTGGCTCGTGCGAGTTTTTTATATCTAGCACTTCACAATACAAAAAGGTCCATGCATTATGATCTCAGCGCTATTCTATTTGATATCTACACTTCAGACAATTTAAAAAGGATCGACTCGGTTTGTGCTCGAAACAATTCTAATTTATTACACGCTACAAAGGAAACAGGAGGATAAATGACTAGCTGAACGGGCCACGCGTAGCTGTCAAAAAATATCGCGATCATTACTTAAAGTATAACCATGTTTTAAGTTAGGCGCAGTTCATATGCGAATTTATTAAAATCGGTTTCGACGACTACAGACGCCCATGCATATCCACATTACTGTTCTGGTGCGTTTTCCTCCTATTCTCCTTCCCTCCAATGGGCGACAACTACCGAAACGCGACAGCATAGCTTCCTTCCCGGTTGTGTCGGCGCAATTCCGCTGCAATGCAACAAGGCGCTTCCTCTTTTTGAACATCTACTAATATCTATGCATTTTATGCTGCGCTTTTCCGTTTGCGACTCATTCTTCTGCACATTTACGGAAGATCGACTTATGAAAGCCACATTCGGAAAGCCCACGTTTGTGTTAGGAATAGTCGAATGTCTTCGATATTACATGCTATAAAGACAGTGTCAAGACGACTTGCAAATGATAATGAACTCTGTGGCCAGATAGCGTGGTGTGAGAGTCGCAGTGTCGCGGCGGTGCGGCCGGGTCACGACTAGCGCGCGTGACCTTGTGCGGCGAGAGGCCGTACTCCTGTGAAGATGCGATCGCACATTACACCAACATTCTCGTACAACGTTTAATAAAACCGAACGTAATTGCATTTTTGTTAATCGCTATAATTATGTTTTATAAGTGCTAGTGCTATTGGTGATTTGCAGCGGAATCGGGACGGCGCGATGGTGACAGACAGACAGGCGAACTGCGAAGTCTTAGTAATAGGGTCCCGTTTTTTACCCTACGCGAATCAAAAAACCATGTCTATTTAATTATTAATTAAAATGACTATGAACGACGTGTGGCAGTAAAGCACTTATTATCCAGTGAACAAATGAAATTCCGTAGAGATAGATACACGTATTAAGGGGAAAAGGCGCTGAGGAATGAGAAATGCCGCCATAAGAGGGCGTTGGCAACTTTCTCCCTAAGAATTGCGCGGGCCCACCTTGTATCTCGGCCGTATCTACTGTTTAGTTATAAGTCTATGACATTGAACCTCTAGGGCTTGAAATTAAGGAACGTTATACGAAATCTTTTTTTAAAGGTATAGGCAGGCAAGCGAACAATCGGTGCCCTTTGATGACTACCGACGATTACACATCCGCATTATTGTTATGCAGATGCGTTGTCCTTCTGTCCTTCTTCCCCCAATGGGTCACTAGTCTCCCAGCGAACGCGACAGATACTATGCCACTTTACGGCGCTATCATGTGAACGAGTACCTCCCCGGAATGAGTCCTCAACTACGAGATCCACCGAGTAATCCCCGGTGCCTAGGGCGGCAATCTGTCTCCATCACTTATAATCTCTCTCTATCACTTTTTCAAAAGCAAAAAACAAAAAGGAGGGAAGGACGACAATACATTTGTATAACACTGTGGACACCTACGGGCGACGGTAGTCATTAAAAAACTCTGACTAATCGTTTGTCCTCTTAAACTATAAAAAAGATGAAGATATTAGAAATAATGTTATATGTAAGACCGTGGCTCGTTTAAAATCACCTGATTTGCATTAAATAAAAAGCAACACTGGGCTAAATTTAACATTTGTGTAGTCGCATTCCAAGAATGATTAGATGAATTATTTATTGCGGAAAATCTACACTCGAATATTAAATGTGATTTGAATTTTAAGTATTTATCGTCATATGGCAGTTGTCGCGGTGACTCCACTTGGTTAATGATAATACTGATTTCCCGTCCAGGAGTGAACCTAGATTTCCCTTTCTGGAGGTCGTTTAAACACCGAAGGGATTATTTAATGGCAATACCAAGGGTTAATGGTGTGTTCCTTTTTTGAACCACATATCCACCCCGGCTTCGCCGTTAAATGTTAAGGAGTACATTAACAAGTATTGGCACATTAACAAACTGATAGGCGGCCGACGGGACCCGCAGGGTTTTAGTGGTTGCTCGGTTCATCCGCGAGTCCCACACACCCATCGGATCTCCCTCAAGACCGGTGGCAGTGCCTAAATGCATTTCCACGTGAAACCAAAAAAAATATTAACAAACTAAACTCTAAAGTTGGCACAAATTTAACAATTTGTGCCAACTTTAGAGTTCTGTTTTAGCGTACCTATTGGCGTATTTCCGATGAATGTTGTTTGAACAAAAATAGCTCAATCCTTGGGTGAAAACTGTATGAAAATTCGTCAAGAAGATTTTCAGGAAGTCGATCACATACAGATAGTCAGCTTTTGGGGACTTTGTTTTATAAACTCAAAAAGGAAGCTAGATGAACAAAGAATTTTTCTGCTTGGTATGAAATAAATTAAGGAATAAAACGCTCACACGATACCGCCGTGACTGTTATGCTGTCATTTTTGTGCGAATTATGATAAACTGGTGGCTCATTTGAGGGCAGAAGGGGGGGGGGGGGTAACGCATCTCCTTGACAATAATGGGAATGTCTGTGGACATCGGTAGCCGTCAGAAGGCACCGATGGCTCGTTTGCCCGTTTATACGATAAAAAATATTAATTAGTTATACCTATATTGACATAGTTTACAACGGCAAAGGTATGTTATGGTAAATACAAAAAAAACCGCATCCAAATCGGTCCAGTCATTTTGATGCTGTGATGCCACAAACAGACACAAAGATACACACATGCACAGGTTTAGGTTGTAACATCCCTATTTTATTGGGCCCAAGTAAAAAAGAGTAATAAACAGTGGGTAATTTACCTTTAATGACTTGTTAGCTTTGTTTTACTTAATTCACAGGGTTTGTGTTCACAGAATTTTAGCATAAATCATATTGCATATAATGTCATACGCAAAAGGATATCGAATATCAAAACAAAACAAATTTGTTTGTGCAGAATAAATAATGACTTCGTGTATTTAAAAATTATAAGCCAACAAAAAACGGGCGAAGTGCAAAACTAATTTAGTTGATCGCTGCAGTCCCGTAGCGTTTATAATAAAATCGTTTGGCTGCAAAGGAAAATTTATTTGTAAGGCTTGCTTTTTATTATAGTAAAGGAGGACAAACGAGCAATCCGAGCCCTTCTACGACTACCGCCGCCCATCACCTTAATTATTATGCCGATGCGTTGCCCTCCTTTACACCTCCCCCCCAGTAAACCACCAGTTAATCAAAAACCGCACGAAACGCGACGCCGTAGATGTCACTTTACGGCGGTATCAAGTGAGCGAGCCTCACCTGCTTACGTCCCCGGTCGTGCCTGCCCAATTCAGCTGCAATGCAGCATGGCACTACCTCATACTTTTTACGGTGAGAAAAAATGTGGAACTTCTGCTCCAGATGGAGATCAAGAATGCTACTAGCTAAATCAATGGTGCCTTCGACTGCCTGAGACGGTTACAATAGACAGCAATAACATTGATAAATATATAATTTCTCTTAGATTTTAAATTAGTTTAAATATATGTATGTGACTACAAAAAGAATAAATGAATAAAGATTGCTCAAAGTATGTACAAAGGTAATAATTAATCTAATAATGCCATAATCGGACCACGCGTGGACGCTCGAAAGAATAAGAAAGAATATGAGTTGTAAGTTTTGTGTGTTTTGTTTTGTTGTGTTATATTATAGATTTTTTGTAATGGACGCACGGAGTAGGTTCGATTATCAATTAAGAATAATTGAAGACACAGTCAACCGAGACTAAAACCGAGAGGCAAGTCAGAAATAAAAATGCCCTAAACGAATGAAGACACAGTGAATTGTGACTGAGACCGAGAGAATTTAGAAATTCCAATGCCCAGAGCCAATGTCACTTCAGATCTGATTGATAATTAGCGAGCTCTGTGTGGCAATTAAAAGGAAATGCATATCAAATATGAGTCAACAATTTGTATCGTATCAAACGCAATTTAGAAACAGCCATTAACTATTTTATATACCGTAAGATTTCTTTCTATGAAAATGTTTTACCTACTTATGTTACACTCAGTAATAAAAAACCGGTTATAATTTATAGTCAATTTACGACACATAGTAATAGATAGACAGTTTCTTACTAAATAAAGGTTAAATTTATAATCGGATACTGGGACAATCCGTGAATATGTATTGGTAAGAAAAAAAATTGGCCGTTAAGTAAGCTCGACGTTATGTCCGGTTGTAGATCGGTTCTCCTGGCGTTTACTGAAGGACAGTGTTTCCAGAAGTACACTAAAATGACACTAAATTTATAGTTTTTTATTAGGTTTAATATTCGTAGAAATCGTTCAAGAAAGACATCAGATTACAACTGTGATGTAAACCACACTTACAGATATAATAAACTTTATAAGGTGCAAGAGCGCTTCTTATCCCTGAGCATCCTATGGCGATATAACAGAGGACGCGCGCGACGGTCCAAGTTGAAAGTGAGCAACAGAACAGGCCTACAAAAAGGCATATTACACACTTTACTGAGTCTGTCTTTAAAATGTTGTAATCGACCATTTGATATAACAGATACATGTCACATGTTAAATGTCATGCAGGTGACGTAATAGCGATAAAATTCAGTCTAATTTCGATGCTAATATAATACCCTTGACAGTAACTAAAAATGTGTGGAGTGACGTGGTCTTGTAGTGTATTTATTTTTACAAAATGAATTCCGTATTTTATTCGGGTATTTTCCTCTTTATTTTTTTGTAAAATCTAAATTGTTGTTTCCTGTATACCTTGACTATAATATAAGAATATAGGATATTGTACAGATGGAAAATATAGCCATTGTCTATTTGTTATCGATTCCTCGCAACAATATTTACTGCCTACGTATAAAGTCTCGAGCGTTTTATTTTCTGTATTTGAGTACGGACTACTAAAACGATAACAGTCTTTGTATATTATAAAATATTGTTGTTTACTACCAATCGGTAAAAAAACAGTGATAATGCAATAAAGGAATAAATTATTTGAGGCAATGGCAATGTTTTTTTAAGTATTCATGATAATGATTGGTAATAATAAATAACCAGGACACACGTTTCTGTATGTTAAAGTGTATACAAAGTGAGATATAGATATATCTTATAATGAAAAAGTCATTAGTTAGCCTTTTCAGATAATATTATGCTTGATATCTTTGGTGTGTAAAGCAAAGATCATGGTTGTAGTTATAAACATAGACTTTTATAATTATTTAATTATACTTATAATTAAATATAAGTTATAATTATAAGTTTGTGTAGTAAGCAACAACGTTTACGACAAACAAATCGTTGCTAATAATAATCTTTGTAAATATGCAAATTGAGCCTTTGATTGATAGTCAATTTCAAATTATTCATTGGCTGGAAGATAAAAGATTGGAACTAGCATTTCGTTAATTAATATGCGATTATATTTCAAGGATATTCACTACAAAGTTGTGAAGATTATCGTCAAGGAAATGGACTCTTATGTTTTGATTTACAACTTACAATTTAGGCTTTTTTATGTTAAAAACTCATCAATGCTATGAGAAATTTGCAAATTATTGTCGCCAAAAGAAATGTATTCACATCATTTACATACTCTCCATAAATTAGAAAAAGTAATAATACAAAATAATAGTACTTCTTCTTTCATTTGGTTAATTTATCAGTTTAGATAAAAGGTGTGTAATCAAATTTATTTGAGGTACCTCTTTTAGTCCTGTGTCAAAATGTAAATTATTTAAGAAATATGATAATATGTACATTAAGAAATAAGTATTACTTTGTTATTAATATCTAGAATTTATTGTCCTATGAGGATTAAAATAGATGAAAATAATATTAACAGACGTCCTATATATAGGTAAAATTATCCATCCTTATACGAATTTAATAATATTAATAGATACTCGTTAGAAAATTAAACGATAATGATTCTAATGAGTTACTATATTTCAATTAAATCATAATCATTACTAATAATTAGCTTCTATAGGCTGTGCCGGGCGGGGTACTCGTGTATAATCAACTATCACAAGGAAACCATTATTTTTCGGGGATGAAAAGTAAATTTCGATTTTTTCTCCAGATTATGATATATATCTGTGCCAAATTTCATCTGGATCTGATAGGTCGTTTTCATCTTCATCTGATAGGTCGCTTTCGCATTTATTATTATTGGAAGTAGGATTTCAAATAACGGAAAGCGTCTCAATACGTATAAGATCCATAATATGATTATGAAAATTGAAGGTGTCGCGGTTCATAGGAAATTAATGAACAATAGAAGTTTCAAATATGTTCAATTCCTGTGTTGACAGGAATGCGTATAACGTACATAACATATTAGGCCCTTACATATGGAATTGGCGTTTTTCGTACTGGCCACTTTAATCACGAACCTTTGGTAAGGAATTCCAAATCCAAATTTGTACAGCTATTTACACTTATATTTGTGCTTCGATGACCGTCATTCTTTTTTTTTCTGTTTGCGTCACACATTTTACAAAACGGAAAACTTAAAATTCCGCAATATTTACGAGTACGAGTACGAGTTAAGCGTTGCACTAGTGCTGCGGAAAAGAATCGAAGGCTGAATGATGTGTGTTATGTTGCAGAAGAAAACACAGTTCGTTTTTGGTTCCAACGTTTTCATTCTAGAAATTTAGAGCTGCAAAGCAAGCCTGGTTTTAAGTGAAGGGATCAATGAACTACCTATGAGATGGCAAAAGTGCATAGAAAACAATGGGTCATACTTTGATTAATTAAATATATTATATTAAAAAATATTCGATTTTTTGTTCCTCCCATACCAAAACGCGAATTTCATAAGAAAGGACCTAACTTATGTTATATTAGGTCCTTACATATCCCCACCATGGTGGGGCCTTGTCGTGGCGGTGGGGCTTAGTATTCTGGGGTGAACCCAGGCGAAACCAATTGAACAGAGGGGGATTTTTGCACCCCACTTATAAGAAGAGGGGGCTTAAAGATCAGGACGAGGTATCGCTCTCGGTAACCCTCTTATAAGAAGAGGGGACCTAAGGGGAACACGAGGTGGCGCTTTTACGCACCGGGCAGGGGACGAGGATGGGAACCTCACTCCATTGCACCGTCTCAAAGTCGGTGGCGTAGTCTTGTGCTGGGCAAGCCCATCTGTGGAGGTGGAGTCGGTCCCTTAGGGGGCTGACTAGCCGTTGAGGTGTCCCACACACCACTGTACCCCATTCAGGGCCGGTGAAGGCGCCTAAATGCGTTTCCACGCGTGATCAAAAAAGAGAGGTATTTACATACGACCTAATATATATATATATATATATATATATATATAATATGTAAATACTACATAATATATAGGTATACGCTTGCAAAACTTTACCTTTGTTGTGGCGCAGTAGTGTAATTACGCCTTTTTATTAAACACTAGCATCACCTCGCGGTTTCGTCCTTTTAGCAGCAGCGTCTTGGTGTATAGCCACAGCCTTTCTCGATAAATGGACTATTCAACATCAAAAATGTTTTAATTCGGGCCTGACATTGGCGCGTTCAAACAAGGAAACAAACAAACTTTTCATTTTTATATTATCATTAGTACAGACGTTTTGTATAAAATCATCAAATCTTTTGCGCATCGATGACGTTGATTTGAAGGTCCATGACCAGTTGACCACAGAGCTCAGGGGTTACAAGACATTCTCGTGTTGGTAAACATTTTTTGTCCTTTACTTGGTACAAAACATTAGGTATCAAATGGTTAAATTATACCTTTGTCATCGTGATTTGCGGCTTCAACGGCGAAACTGCTTACTTTGAAAACCAAGCAAACCCATCCTGATTTTGCACGGCTTAATTTAGTATTAAGACATAAATACTTTTTGTACTCTGTTCACAATATGAAGTCGGTAAAAAAATATTTTTAAGAGTATTTAAAAAAGTTCATTGATAGTAAGGTTAAAGTAGGTGAAGGTTTTGCGTTTGTAAAATTATGTTATTCCCCTGTGATATCTATACTATTACTGTGAAGTGGAACTATTTGATTATTTGTTTGTTTGTTTGCATTGATTAGGCTCAGAAACTAATAAACCGATTTGTAAAATTCTTTTAACTTCATAATCCTACATTATCTCTGTTGAACATTGTCTAAAGCGTTAGAGATCAGTATGATAACTTTGATAACGAAGCCAAAGGTATAATTTTATATTTTTGTAAATAAATGATATTTTGTCATATTTTGTAAAATATCCAGGAGAAGCCGGGAGGAATTGCTAGTAATTTTTTTTTGCTTTTGCAACACGACACACATCATTCAGCCTTCAATTTTTTTCCGCAGCACTAGTGCCACAGCCGAACTGTACTCGTACTCATATATATACATATCTGTGCCAAATATCAATCAATTCTGTTCCGTAATTTTGTGTGAAAAAAATAAGAAATATAAATACTTTCGCAATGATATTTAAAATTTGTAGGATTATTGGTGGGTACAGAACAATTGTTTATAGACTTTTTAAGTCCTCATTAAGAAAGGAAACTAATGTGTATATACTCCATGTTAAAAAAATCATTTAAAACTAAATTTAAATTATTTTCTATTCAAATTATAGTAAAAACCTATTAGTATACATCACTATGTGTGTATTTGTAACTGAGTAGACCCTGTATACAAAATGGGTTTTATCTTTTTTATTGTGTTTCATACAGAGCTAGGTGTGCCCCGCTGTTTCTGTTTCACCCGCGTTAAATATGACAGTTATTTCCTCGGGATAAAAATATTTTTTTATAGGAGGGCAAATGAGCAATCGAGCCTCTTGACGACTACCGTGACCCAGCCACGTTATGGTTGTCATGCAGATGCGTACTCACAAATCGTACGAATCACAACTGCCTCAGTCGCATCTGACCTGCCACTCCATGCATCTAGCCCGGGAGCCTGTGGACTTAGCCAGCCAGATTTGATTCGTATAGCACGTACTTTGGTGCCGCTAAAGCCGGGCTAGTGTTGAACCGGCGGTAGATTTAAATGATGACGATCAAAAAGTACTTTTTATGAACTTAGTTTTCAATAAAAATCATTTCATTTACCAACTTTACTTGGTCGGCTCGGTCGGGATGGGGAATGGGAACAAGGAGTGTACTTGTGTCTGATACACTTGTGCTCTAGAATATGCCCTGAGTACTAGGCTAGCCTAAGTCTCATGCCTATAAACGTAAAGAAGAAACTAATACGACTTTTTTAAATATTTATGTTATAGGGGAAACAACAAGTAGTCGGAGCCCTTTGATAACTATCGACGCGCATAATCATCCGCATCATAGTTCTGCCAATGCGCTGTCCTCCTTTTCTCCTCCCCTCCAATGGGCCACCAATCTAGTACAATCACTCACAAACCGCACAAAATGCGACTGCGAAGCTGTCACTTTACGCCGCTATCATGTGAGCGAGAGGTACCTCCCCGATCGTGCCGGCGCAATTCCCCAGCAAGGCAGCATGGCTCTACGTCTTACTAAAGCGTGTGTGTTAAATACAACGTGTGAGACTATAATGTGTACGCCAAATATCTCAATTCTCATTGAGCTGTTTTTGACTACGACGCCATTACGTGCCGCGCGAGCGTAGTCCTGCGGTAAGTGCCGTAAGGACTTGTATTACATGCACACTAAACAACGGAAATATATTTCATACTTTTATGAATTCAAGAAGTGTTATATATTTAAGTTTTTTGGTATAGAAATACATATAATACATAGATAAACATCCATGACTTAGGCGTTTTGTCGAGTCCTGTGGTACGAGGACTTGTGTTACAGGGACTAGAAAACGAAAAATTATTTAATATTGTTATAAATTTGAGGATATTCATATAGTCAAGATTTTTATCACAGAAATACATGTAATACACATATAAACATCTATATGATCTAGGCGGGATTCGAACCCTTGACCTCTGGTGTAACACGCGGACTAACCGCCACGTTACCAACTGCGCCAGCCCGTCGTTATCTGCTATGCGGATGTGTTGCCCACCTTCTCTTCCCCCCGCCCAGTCGCTTAGTCTTTGTCGCTAAACTTATCCTGCATTTCTTCGCCGGGCTGATCGTGTTACTATTTGGTTAATAACTGTAAATTGCTTGGAACCAACCATTATAGTCTGCGGAACCTTGACATACCGCCCAGCTGATGATTTAAATGAATGTTTGATAATTTAGAATTTACTGGACATGCCACGGCGAACAGGTTTGAATTATGTTATTGGATTAAACGATTAGAACGACTGAACACATTAGAAACAAGTGAGAATAATTGTTACTTTGAAAACGGTTGCATTTATTACCATAGCTCCACGGTTTTATGCCCTAAAGTTACAACGTGGATTGATTTGAGATTTATAGATGGGATAGATTTCAATCTACGGGAATTACCTCTTAAAGGGAGATGTTTATGAGTGTCATTCCTGTATTGCAGCCTAATCGGGCTGGTGCGATCGGGTGATACTTCTTGTTCACATTAGACCGGCGTAATGTCATTAGAAAGAATGTCATAAATATTTTTCAAGACGAGGCAAACAATTAGAGCCTTTTTATGACTACTTACGGGCATGAACATCCACATAATTACTATGCCGATGAGTTGCGCTCCTTTGCCCCACCCCCAATGGGTCACGAATGGGCTTCTCACAAGCCACACGAAACGTGGCCCCGGAGATTACACTATACACCGGAATCATGTGACCGAGAGATACCTCCCCGGTCGTGCCAGACAATTCCGCTGCACTGGAGAATGACACTACCTTATATAAAATAGTATCGCGATTCGTGTGAGTCGGTGGACCATTGGAAGACAGGGCGAAGGAGGGAAATACATCTACATAACCCCTATGCGGTATATAGGATAGTCATTGAGAGGCTGCGGCGGCTCACCAGAATCTCTCTCATAAGAAACCATGTGTGTTATGATCAAGTGTTCATTTTAAAACTTTTGGATTTACCTATATCGAGTAAATAAATTATGGCTCATTAATTATGAAGTCACTGCCTGGTGGTGCATCTACATAACGTAGAAAATAATATAATCCATGAAAACAATGGTGATAATCAGAGAGGTTACCATCATTTCATGCCGGCACTGAGGCTAAGAACTCGCGTTTCTGTAGCATGTAAATATGTAAGTAAAAAATTAAAACATTTCTCACTAAGCGTTTTTCGCCCGCGGCGCGTTTCTTGTGTGCGACCGTTTTCGGCGGTTAGTCGCAGCCGCGTCGGTTTTCGCCTACGCGGTCTGCGATCAGTTGTCGGTGTGGACTTCAATTGATTGTTAACCGTCCTTTTTATAGTATAGAGGGACAAACGAGCAATCGGAGTCTCTCAACGACTAGCGAAGCCCATGAACATCAGCATAATTATGCCGATGCATTGCCCTCCTTTTCCCTTCCCGTCACTCCCAATAGGCCACCGGCTACTCACAAACTGCACGGAATGCAACACCGTGGGTGTCACTTTACGGTATTAAGTGAGCGAGAGGTACCTCCCCGGTCGTGCCTACCCAATTCCTTTGCATAGGAGGATATAGTGTCATGCACAATGAATGGTACTACATCCTCCTATGCAGCATGGTACTACCTCTTACTCTCTCGTGAATCTGAGAAGAACCGCAAACTGCCACCTAGCGGGTGCGGGAAACAATCGATCCGTGAGCTCGTAGCCTAAGTCAACAACACATAAAAAATGGCACACCTGTACACTTCTCTCCACCTAAAACTGTTTACTCCAATAGGCCAACGGTTACTCACAACTGAAGAAACTACAGCTTGCTGCTGCTTCACAGCGGTCTCATGTTAGTTATAGGTACCTCTCCGGTCGTGCTGACCTAACTCAGTTGCAATGGAACATGGCACTACCTAAGTACTTACTGAAAAGTAACAGAAGTTAACCATGGTTAACACTTTCACGTTCAATTAAAATAGCAATTAAACCTTGCTCATTATCATAAAGAGTCTTTAATTAGTACTGAGACTATTTTAGTTTTAAGTCAGTAGCGCACTTACGCCGGCCCATTAGATAATGTGAATATATGGACAATAAAAAAAATATAATATAAAGTATAATTATAGCAAATGAATTTCGTGATTATCTCTAAGATAATGAAATAATATTAAGAGGCTTGTTAAGTATAATAAATGGTTGAGTGCCCGGTTTATGCGGCCCATAATTATCCGCGGGACTTTAGCAACACGCGCGTAATCACAATATTTCCACGATACGCCGAGAGAGAATAAATACTGAACAGCCACAGAACAGTGACGTAATGTCACCATAGAGAGAATATACATAGAGGAGTGAAGCCTAAAAGTCAGTCGTCTATTTGGAAAAAGGCAGCAAATAGGGTTTCTCTCTCTTTTTTCATTCATTTGTCTCTGCGCTATGCACATGCGAGCTTAGACGGACAATGATAGTAATGCAATCTCATTTCCTTATCTTTTCACCAAGACGGCCTCCGCCGTCATATAATTGCCTTTGATTGGCTGTATGGATGTTTGTTACTCAATCTTGTAGCTTATGCCAAGATGAAACATGAGCATTAAAAATACGAAATTTTGCACATAGTTTTGTCTGTGACATAACGCGGGTGAAACTGTGGTGTACTGGTTAAAATATACTAAAGCTAGACGGAGTTGGGTCATATATTGCTCAGAACAATATATTGCTCAGAACAATATATTGCTCAGAACAATATATTGCTCAGAACAATATATTGCTCAGAACAATATATTGCTCGGAAAAATATATTGCTCAGAACAATATATTGCTCAGAACAATATATTCCTCAGAACAATATATTGCTCAGAACAATATATTGCTCAGAACAATATATTGCTCAGAACATTAATTACAAAGGAAATTTAGGTATTTTCGTATATTTATATAAGCAAATTTAAGCGAGAATTCAATAACGCAGGGGTTTTCAAAGCTGACTTCATTGATACGAAGAATACTGAACTCGCATTATCGATATTTAGAATAGTTTTATCTTTTTAGATATATTTTTATTTGGTAGTAAAAACACACAACAACCTACGCCTGTGCCATGCTTCATCGAAATCCGTTTATCCGTTCTCTGCTTTATTAAGAATCAAACATTCAAACATTAGCATTTGAAGTCATACCCTTATCATCATTACAATGAGCATTTCTATATGCTATATCTTTTCATCTGTGAGAATCGGCATCCTTCATTGAAAGCCAAAAATTTTGGGCATTTTTTAATTTTTAAATATTGGTAAAAAAATGTTATTTTTATTAGTATCTCTTTAAATAGTATTTTTCTGTTTTTAAGATCGTATTTTTTATTTCAATTATCTTTAAGCTGCACTCAATTTCGTCACAAGATCAAGTATGTACTATATATGGAGTATGTAATTAATATTATACAGAAAAGGAATTGGCATTCATTATCATTTATAATTGGTTACTACCATTATATTTATTAACTTACGTGAGAAAGAAACTCAAAGGGAAAAGACTCCAAAATTATTTTATTATTCTGGTTTTAGTGCAGGCGCTAATGAAACGTTTGTAACTCAATATTTATTGTTTTTTTGTGTATCTATATTTCGATCCAGTTTGTTTAGATAATCGATTTCATTAATCAGACTTTGTAACATAAAATGTTGTGTAAAATAGCAATAAGATTTTTGAGTGTACATTGAGTAGGTAAAGGGTCCGTTTAATAAATAATTTCATCATTTTAATAATAATTACCGCCATTAAAATTATTGAATATTAGTATATTGAAATTTTGTGTAACTGAAAATTATGCTAACACTTTTAAACCGCCCGAGTTTTGCCCGTGAATAACCATTATACACTAAAACCATGGATGAAAGCGGCACGAAAAACAAGTTTAGAAAATTTTGAGGAAATCGATCAAATACAGACAGACAGTGAGAAGTTTGTTTAGTAATATGTAAAAATTTGTTTCCTTTTTTGTTTTACACAAAAACGACTTTTTGTTGAATTTAGGCATAGTCATAGTTTAAAATCTGGAATAACATATCAATATTGTTTATCTCGAAAACATGAAAGCTAGTAATAGTAGACTACAGAACATGCGGATGTACCCACAGGGCGCTGCTAGTTTCTAACAATTACAGTTCAGATAGTCTGTTTACTTGATAACGATGACGGACGTATATAGAGGAATTGAAGTGTCCCTTTCATTATAACGTGCGAGGGCAGATCATCTTTAGCAAAAATTCCTGACTGTAACAAAACGTACGAAACTTGATACGATACATTAAGGAAATTTGCAAATCGTCAGTTTTCTATGTTCCCTTACAAAATCTGGGTTTCACTACTGTTTTCCAGGCCCCTCGTTTCATTAACATTTACTCAGGTGTAGTATCTAACATCATAGGGAACGTCTATACCTTATGTGTAAAGGCATAACGATTTTTATACCATAATCGTAACGATCAGACATATACGGTCATATTTTACGTGTCAGTACGCAGACTATTAAATGGTTGGCGATAAGGTGCGTCTACAGGCTCTTAGTGTAGGCGCTCATTATAATTAGATTACCCATACGTCTGCGTAGCGTGCTGATGGGACATCATAAATTAGGATTTTCTTACAGCGCTGGCATGACGAGCACACGGGTAGGCACTTGTGTTAGCTGAGTAAACTGGATAAATCATTTGTATAGAAAGTGGACAATATATTATCGCCCTATGTATGTGTCTATATAGTTATTCTTAACACACCCGTTACTTGCTAGGCCCCAATATTGATGGCCGCCGTAGGCGAAATGCAGCTTAAGACATTATTAACCTTTTGTGTATTAAGATTTTAGTAAGAAATAACGTTTTTTTTATTATTAAGTTTTTCCGACTCTAGGTTCCGGTTATTGATGATTTTTGTTTCACCCACAGTAAATCACAGTAAATCAGGTATTGTTTTTTCAAAAGCATAGATTTTGATATATAAATGGCTTCAAAATTACCTTCAGTTACCATTGTTAACTTGTATATGGGTACAAAAAGTACAAATCTATGGGGAGCAAGTTTTAACGAGATCGCCCATAGATGTTTCGTTTCATTATATCTCGATGATTGTATTTTATTTAAAACAATAGCTGGACGTGTCTGGCATACAGTCGCGTTTGCGACAGTCATGTCTGCCAATCATTGCCCTTTATTTTCCCGCTTCTTTTGTTTTGTTCATCTCAATTGTAGTTTTTGCTCTTCGTATGAATGACTCAGGGCGAATAACGCTATTAAAATATTTCCTACAAAAAGGATCCTTGATTGTTTGTGTTGACGTTATTTATAGTGTTGCTTATAAATTATTATCTATGTAACATATATGTGATGGAACATATGTGATATATTCTACGTCTTCATTTGATTTATTGCCTTGTAACTGTAAAGTTGGGTATACCTTTATAAAACTTATTGAGCTTCGTAAATAATCAATTATATTATTAGTAAAATTTATTTGAAATTTTGATGTAAT
>JAFELO010000290.1:193720-206899 GCA_017140195.1 Eumaeus atala | reverse complement strand
TAAGCCAGCTATCGGAGTCTTTTGATGTCTGCCGAGGTCCATGGACATTCTTATGATTGTTACGCGGATGCGTTGTCCGCCTATCTCCCACCCAATGGGCCACCGGCTACTCTCAAACCGCGATAAAACGCAACAGCGACGCTGTCACTTTACGCCGGTAACAAGTGAGATAGAGGTACTACCCCGGACGTGCCGGCCCAATTCCGTTGCATAGGAGGATGTAGTTTCATGCACCATGCATGGCACTACCTTTCATTTTGTTGACGCGGGGAAACGCATTTACGCGCCTTCACCGGCCCTGGGTGGAGTCCAGTGATGTGTGGGACTCGCGGCACATGATAGTGCCGAATACATACAAAAACCAGCCATCAGTGCCGGCCTTGGCGAGGTGCCCCGGAACAGCAATCATCAGGTCACCTCGACAGTTAGCCCCCTAAGGGCGTGTGTTCGTAAATAGCTGGTGTACCATTGGAGGGGAGGAGGAAAACATTTATGGTCAATAATATTAACGTTGATAGTCAACAATAAGCCTACAACTGTTCGTTTTATATATGGCATTTTGAATTACAAGTTCACTGTGGCTAAAGATGATCTCCAGCGGGCCGTCACTGCGTTCGGCGAGTGGTTCGCACGATGGATAATAGAAGTCAACTCTGAAAAGAGTAGAGCTGTATGCTTCGGTGGCGCAGCTGTCGGCGGCACTAGGCGGCATGGCAATGCCTCGACTTGCATAACTTTGAATTGTCCTCTCAACTTCGATCGGGTCTCCACCATCTCCATCCTCACGCTAGGAGACTAAGAGCCAAAATGTGTGACAACCACTGGTCGTCGTGCTACATTCGTTCTGTCGAACGAATGAATGCCTTTTAGACCCCACATTCTGGTCTCGTTGCCCGACGCGCATTGCAATCAGATGAAGCTGTAGTGGGCTTCACTTCGTTATAATACGATATCACCTTTATTGGACCTAAACTTATTCAGGTCCGAAAAAAGTAGAAAAAGAAATTGTGACGAAAACTTATTATAATGGAATTATATTTTTTTGTTATGTTCTATATGTAATATAATCCGACGGGACAGTATTACAATACAAGACACAAAAAAGACTCTACATTATCTTACTTAACGAGCGCTTTATATCTGATATCATTAGAGGATACTGTTAAATATCCCCATTGGTATTGCGCTCACGTCTCCATTGTTTCGACGTCTGATAAGAACTTCGTAAAGAGCTAATTATTAGTTCCAATGGCTATATAGGTACTACTACGTGAGACAAGAAGCTTAACTTAGACTTAAAAGAATACTATCACGTCATACTAGCATATTGACAGTACTTTATTTAAATATCTGTTTGTATTTAACGGCTATTTGAGGTATTAAGATAATCATTACTGGATATCTCAAGCTTTTAGTTAGCCATTGTAGACATCTATTTAGGTATTATTAGTTTAAAAAAAAGAGAGGACCTGAGTGAAAGCTCATCTATGGGAGCTTTTAGCTTTCTCCTGCCTGGAACAGACTTCTCGGCGTTTGGTCTTGCGCCCTTTGGTGCTAGATTTACTTTGTACATAACCTTATGTGTAACTGTGAGTATTTGTACATAGTTTCGAAGATGCATCTGTATTTGTTTCATAGTATGAGTTACATCAATACAAATATATACTGGTGAAATAAATTTTGATAATTCTAATTTTTTAACAATAAACTTCATTTGTCAAAATGACGTATGGACTAAGTGGCAATATTAATTTAGGTCTGATTGCCATCTCGGTTAGCATGACATAGTAAGTATTTATTGTGGACTATTTGTAATGTCAGTCATGGAGAGAGCAAGCGCATGTTGTACATCAAACGTCATGGTAGAGATGGGTTGGCAGTGTAATGTACATTTAATATTTCATAACTATTTTATATTGCAACCTTTGAATTGGGAATTTATTAATGTATGGCATACGGCGGCAAAATAGCTGTCGGGCCCTTTTGATGATTACCGGTGTCCATAGACATCCCTACAACTGCTATGTAGTTGTGTTCAATCAGATGGAAACACTCTACCATCGTTCGTATTGAACTTTATTAGTTTTTCTTCAAAAGCTACACGAATCATCCTTGGATAGAATCAGTGTTCTTTTGCAAGAATTTGTGCTTTTCAAATGTGACTGCAAATTTAAAGACGTGACGTAAGTTTTCTAAAGGTCATTGTAATTTTATTCGTGTCTACAAATATGGGCACAAACAGCCTTGTATGTTCAAGCTCTTGTAAAGGGACATGATACCTCTTTGCTATGTATGAATAGATTTTAAATTATCAGATCCCGCGTAGAGCCAAACGTCTAACTCTACAAGTCCTTAGTAACTCTACAAGTCCTTAGTTCACAATCTCTACGCCATTGTCGAAATTAGTGACCTGGCTATTTCGTTATGATCATACATTAGCATATTAGAAACTTCAACGATGTATTAGGTACGAAATAAAAATATTGAACGGTGAAAAATCGTGCGTCCGCTCCAACACGCGAATAGAGTTTAGATTAAAGATTACCTCAATAAGTTAATAATTAAGTAACATTAATACTGTAACTTTTATTTGCTTTTTAATTAAAAAAATTTAAAATGATTCTGAAGAGATGAAGTATGCGCATACAAGCCTAAGCGTCACGCTAAAGTTACACTCGGTTACTATATCGCTCTTCCACACAAATTTACTCAACATATTTTCCTACCGCTTTAAATCGTTTCTTAAGGAGTTCTTCTTTAACATAATATGTGACTGCAGCAAATCGGCCAGAATTCCGAACAAATTTTTAAGTATTAAGTAATGCGCAGAGCCTGAAAAGTTACTTAGAAGAGGGCGAGTAGGCTAAGAAATTATCCATGTTCCTTATTCTAGATTCCTGTACAAGATCTCTATATCATCTCTTTACATAGATCCTTATGTAGGATCTGATAAATCTAATGATTGTGCGAGCAATAGGGGTGTCGTCTTGACAACATTTAAGGTATTCACTTAAATAACGGATATACACAGTAGAATCCATGCCTTGGAAGTGACGTTGTTCTGTTTTTTAGGAAGGGTGACAAATATTTTTTTCAATATAACAAACCAATTTCACTTCTCGGCGCTATTTACAAGTTGTTCTCAAGCGTCTTGACGACTCGTCTCACGACAAAGCTTGGCGAATTACAGCCACCGGAGCAGGCTGGGTACACAGAGGATTTAGTACCATGGACCTCATTTTCACTGTAAGACAAGTTGTACAGGAGATACATGAGTATAATCAGCCGCTGTGCCTTGCCTTTGTGGACTATGAAAAGGCTTTTCAGTCTGTCGAAATCTGGGCTGTTCTGGAAGCTTTACAGCGATGTCAGGTCGATTGGCGACACGTCGAAGTGCTGAGAGCATTGTATGACGCTGTTTTTATGTCAGTTCTAATTCCGGGTGGTCAAACAAGTCGAATCCAATTGCATCGAGGAGTGCGACAGGGGGATGTAATTCCCCGGAACTGTCCACTAATGTTTTGGAGGACGACTTGAAGACTTTAAACTGGGCATAAATATTACCGTCGAATACCAGCGTAGCTATCATTTTACCTCTTACAAAATAAATAAATCGGTTATGTTATTAATTAGTAATGCAGCCCTAAGCTCATGTGTTAAATTATATTTATATACAAATATTTATACCAGGAATTGACGTATAATAGATCAGCTGTATTGATCGCACTTTTAAACTAATTCGTCAATGTAGCACGTTTTCCGTTAAAAACTGAACGTGATTCGGATATAACAAACCGCTGAACGCAACATTAGTCGTCCATTAGCGACATTTATTCTGTTTGGCTGCGATTCGATACGATCGTAAACACGCCGTTGACTGAAGCACTGATATATTTATTGTAATTATGTTTATGTGAGTACTGAGTAATGCAGTCGCGTGGCTTGTGCAACCAGCTGCCTAAACGATATACATCCTACCAGTGATAACATTTGTACATCCCCGACTAAAACCTTTGAACTGTAAGCTATGGGGACAAAGTTATATATATTTTCATCATCATTTTAAGAGGTAGTGCTATGTTGCATAGGAAGAGGTAGTGACATGCATGGTGTCATGACACTACATCCTCCTATGCAATGGAATTGGGCCAGCAGGTCCAGGGAGGTACCTCACGCAGACTTGATACCGTCATAAAGTGACACCTACGGTGTCGCGTTTCGTGCGGTTTGTGAGTAGCCGGTGGCCTATTGGGGGAGAGGTGAAAAAGAAGGCAATGCATCGGCATAATTATGATGTTCATAGGCGTCGGTAGTCGTTGAAAGGCTCCGACTGCGCGTTTGTCCCCCTTTACTGTAAAAAAAAACATCCTTGCTTTTATCAGTATACAGCTGGGCTTCATCTTCATTTATTTAAGAACAACATTGCACATTATTAAAACAGAATTTGTAACATTCAATTTAACTATTATTATCATGACGAGACATGATATCATGTCTTTAAATGAAAACCAATATTACGAATATCCTACTACATAAATATTTACTTCAACATCATCAGCCTTAATGGGTCCACTGCGGAACGTAGTCTTCATTCAATGAAGGTCAACACTCTACTATACCACTAAGTATTTGATTTGTTCAGTTTAAAAATATGAATGTGTTTTAGAATAAGTGTTACAATAACCTTATTCTGAATCACACTGATTACCAGTGAAGTTAGCCACAGTTTATATTATTTGATATTTAACTCGGCGTGGCGCTTCCTGCACACTTCATGGTAGCTATGGCAACTCACATCAGGATTGTGGTGACGCATAATGTAAATGTTCTTGTACCTAGGCTATTTCTAATGTTGGGAAAAAAAAATACCTAGTCTATTTTTTTATATATGTGTTATTGCAGTTGATCTACTTATGATAAATATCGGACATAATAAAGAAGGAATCCTCTCAACTCCAATTTGAATCACTGAGTGTTCATCTATCCGGTTCAGGCTCTCTTATCTAGCCCTCGTCAAGCCTTAGCAAGCCTTGTCAGTTATTTCGTAAAAGTGAAACAAGCGCATCTATAAGATTGTTTACTAGAGGCGTAAGGGGTCCACTGGTCATTTTTCACAAGAGGTAGTGCCAAGCCGCATTGAGACCAAATTGGGGTGCTTCACACTCACGTGATACCGCAGCAAAGTCACAATTATGCTTTCGCGTTTTGTGCGGTTTCGAAGATTCCAGTGACCTAGACTAGAGAGGAGGGGGAAGGACGGCAACACGTTTTCATAACAATGAAGTGGTAGCTTATTAGCGTCGATGTTTATTAAATGCTTCGGAATTCTCTTATGGCCCTTTATGCTAAACGAACTTTCTGATTCCATATCACAAATATATGATCTTCTGCTATCTTTATTAAAGCTTCTTAGAAACAAAAAGTGAAAATGGTGTTTTTTATATGACAGTCAAATTTCCGAGAATCTAGATGTTCGGAACGATACATACCGCGTATCGTTACATTGCGACAACTCTCTGACCTGGACTATGTTATCTTGTATATAAATTACACAGCGAGAATATGTTTTATATCCACGCCGTCATCTGTCCATATAATACGGCAATAGCCATTACGAATACACCGTAGCATCTCTGAACGAGCTTGTAAACTTGTTACGCAGCTACTAGACGTGTAATGTAGCGGTACTGAGAAAGAAATGATAACCATCTCTAGACCTACACGGCATGCAGTCTTTGTTTTCTTTTGTCTAAACGGGCAATGCAAATATTTTTGCTGCAGGAAAAGCAAACGTTCTGTTTGTCGACAAGTTCCTCTAGAGAAATGCTACGCAGTTTGCGGGTTCAGAAATACTGCATTTTTATACAAATTGTAAGAGTATTTTCTTAATTCTAAGCGTCTTTCTTTAATCTTTTTGTTCGTTCTTTAGAAAGAGATAGATACTATAAGTGTCACGAAAATAGTTACTTAAAGCATTTTGTTAAGACTCCTAGATAGAATTAATTCTTTATGGTCTACTAATGAAAAAGTATAAAAAAATCCATCGATTTATTTACTCATGCTGTTACTGTACAATGAAAAATGATTACTGTCTATCTGACACTACTGCCTTCTGCAGTCATTATTACTTAGTTAACAATTTCTCGAGTGTTGTTTATTATCTTATTTAGGGCCTGATTTCTCTCGTGTCATGTCAATATACCTTACCATCGGAATAGAAGAATAGGGGAACTGGGGGTACACTTGTGCCTGCGCACACACTGGTGCGCTGTGATATGTACTGCGCAGTTGTATAGTCCCCATAGATACGACCGCCGTGGCCATAATTCGGCCACGACTTTATTATTATTATCAAGGTATATCTCGTATGTATAGTCGATATTTAATTACGCGTCTTAAGTGTATGTTTAACAGTTTTCAAATGTTTGTCAACATATACATATTCACTGTTTGTGTGGAATTAAATACAATGTTTATAGCTCAATTAAAGTGTTACAAAGAATTCGGTGGCCATGGCGGTCCAATATATTCTAAATTTTAATTTAATTGGACCAACCGAGAGCGACTTTCGAGGTTGTCAGATTTACGTCGTACTCAAGGTGATAGGCTCTCCCTCTCATGACGAAGTAAGATGGCGCCCGAGTTGGCATTTAAATGCCATGCGTTTTTAAATTCATATGTCGCGTCCATCGTACGCAATCAACGATTCCATATCGATTACTTAGTCATAACAGCGCATCTATTTTTTACGCCAATTGAAAAAGCTTGTTAAGAGCTCGTTACAGTATTTTTATTATTAGTTTACGAATGTATATAGCTGTATTTAATTTATCCGAACCTTCTAGAAATTGCAAAGCAGCCGATAGCAAGGAAAATTGTGTTTCCAATCAACATTACAAGCTACAAATATCAAATACGGTGCTAGAGCGGCAGTAAACAACTTGACAGCAACGACAACCGGTTTGATAAAAGCATTTTTACATCTCTGCTGGTCTTCATCTGTTTAAAATAAAATAAATTCTTCTTTTTTTTTCAAATCGTCTACACGATCTATCGCGCATATATAGCGTTCAAAATGTTTGTATGATGTAGGCATGCACATATGTATAACTGTAAGTCATTTCGCTCGGTGCATCGGCTCAATTTATCAGTGTTTGTCAAGTGACATGATGTAGTGCGACGGGCACGTACGGCAACAATATTCTGCCGAGTGGGAGTGGCGCCGGTACTTTCAGACGAGTGGTCAATTGCTAATGAATTATGAAACAATAACAAATTACAATCTGTACCGGTAGTACAGGCGTACCTCCGCCATGAAAGTAATTTGTAAAACAGTTAGTAATTAGTTATTAATTGCTACGAATGCCTCTATAAGACAATGCGGATAAATCAACCATTTTCATCAAGCTTTTATTAATTCGCTGATTGTTCCTGCAATGTTGAAGAATATTTCTCTTAAAAAAACAGGACATTTATAATTAAAATCTTTTACAAACATTAGAACGAGACTTTAGAAACACGCATTGAGCTTTCTGGGAGTATGATAAGAAATAGATTTCAAGATGATCGACAAAAGGACCATTGATAATATTTCGTTAAGGTGAACATCAGATATCATATGTCAAAATCACTCGTCAACATGTTCGATTCTAATACATTGCCGGCTGTAAGGAATGGAAAAACATTGGGCTTTCCTAATAGGTTTTTCCATATTTGGCTTAGATTAAAACATTTCTAATCCAGGTCAAACCAAGCAATAAGGATTACGGTCATATCTTTATTACAATAATCCAGTTTCAGTTAGCATTGTATGAATGGTTATATTGTATATCACAATATTGCAATCAGTTACAATATCCGATCGTTGTAGGCGATAAATTAATTGTCCTACAAACTGTGGTCGAATAAGAACGTACAGTCATTCAAATATGGTACGAAATTCAAATTAGAACAAGGGTAATAGCTAATAAGATTTAGAACATATTTCTAGCAATATTCACGATCAAATTGTTTGCACCTATAAATTTATCTGTGCTGGTTAATATTCACTTTATATACAACTGCTCCAGCTTTGTGCCTGATTAATAAGTAATAAAGGGAACTATCATCTAGTTACAGTATATGTTTTACTCTATATAAAAAATAAACAATAACTAGTTTATATTGTTGTAAGCGCTAAAAAGACTAGAACATTTTGTAAGTTGGGTGAAAACTCTCGTATATAAATAAGCATTTTCAAAACGATAACAACCACACGTTCAAATCCCAAACATACTGAGAGCTACTACTACTAGACTTTATAATAACTTCACTGAGTTCACACATGATATAGAATATAATTATTTAGCAATGTTACAAGTACTGATGACCATGTGAACTAGCTTTAACATGTTGCTATTATTAAGTTTTATATTTCGGTAGGAATACCAATTACATTACCTAAATCGTCTTCTCCTTTTATGTCTGAAACTGTCAAAGATTATATAAGACTGTTTGTTTTGGTATATAAAAGGCAGTGATCGTTTTTTTCAAAGCCGGATTGTAAGATGTTTACACGCATGGACAGAGCGATTCTCGATGAAGGCATTTCGTATACAATCTTGTTGTTTACGAACGGAGCCGGGGCAGATTGCTATCTCATGGTTGTAAATCTTCTTTACTTCTATTTTATATTTTGAAATTTTGCAGAAAGTTGAAGATCTAAATTTTAATATTCTTAAATATTTATAATGAATAAGTGTATTGAATATCAAATAACAAGTGACAGTTTGTAAAGTATAAACTGTGTAATTCCAAGAGTAGAAATAAACGCTAAAATCAAGAAACATTTGTAGTTTACATTTTGTGTAGGGTTGTGGTACCTATTTAGTTTTATTCTAGAAATGTGTTAGCAACTTGTAAGTAAACACTTAAAAGCCAATAAAACGAACATTTATAAGGCCAAGGAGACCGGAGTATCTAGTACAGCCCGTAATAAGAAATGAAAGGAGTAAAAGACAGGGAAAGGTGATTTACATTTTTCTTCGTCTTTTGCGTCAATTTCCTGGAAAGGGGGACACATACTTTCTCTGGTGCGCCGGACAATTCGAATGTAAATGTATACAGCATTAACCACCTCTGCACCCAATATAGGAAATTCCTTGGAATATCTAATTTAGCATAATATAACAACGTTATTTTGCTGCTGTTAAAGTTAAAATTGATGCTCAATTTAATAATAAAATAAATAAGCCAAATTCACCACAAGATGTTTTAAAGACGAACAAATTTTTTCTTCTGAAAATCGTTATTCTCTTTGAATATTGATGCATTTTACAAATTCTTTTAATTAATTTTAATCATGATTTTCTTTAACTACTCAAAACTAAAATTTAAGTCACTCAGTGATTCAAAATGCCCAGTTTTTTAATTTTTTTTGCTATATCTATTATTACTCAAACATCCAATTTTATTAATTTACAACAACGACAGCAACATACCATCACGCCAGTTTCCTAACGGGGTAGGCAGAGAGAACGGAGCGCCACGTTTCACGATCCTACCTTGCCTCCTCTAATTTCATAACTCTCTTTCTGTGGGTTTATCATTCTATTCATATGGTGTAATCTTTGAAAAGGCTGGACCGATAATGATGGAGCTTTCACTGAACGATAGAAGGGTTTATAGGGCAGGGCATAAGGCCACATTTCATTTCTAAAATACTACTTACTTAATTTCATTTCTAAAATACTACTTGAGGCCTTGTCACCAAAAGGAAAAATAACCCTAATTAATTAAAAAAAAAAATCAAATACACGAGGCTCAGCTAGTTATAATTATAATTTGTTTTAAACGCTGTTAAAAATTTAGAAGCAAATCGCCGAAGGTAGTAAAACGACGTGTGCTGTGTGATACGTGTGTGGTGTCCACGTGACACTTAACCGAAGCACTAACCGTAGGTTTATCGACACCGAGAGAAAGTAGACGCGATCATGATAAGCCACTCCTCGATAAATTTATGTGCCCTTTGTTTCTTTTCGACGATTTATCAAAAATGCCCCCTTTGTATCCGCGTGATGTAAATCTCTGCGTCATAGACGGGTCAACTGGTAATAAGTGTATTATGTACTGTTGGACATGCGAAACGTATTACTATACAATGATACCTTTTCGTAGCATTTGTTTCTCTCGTAAAATGATAACTTTTCGTAGCATTTGTTTCTCTCGTACAATGATAACTTTTCGTAGCATTTGTTTCTCTACGAATAATGTTAATGTGAACTTAAATATTCCTGGAACTTGCATCATCAACCCGCTATAAAAGTGAGCCCGAAATCATATCAAAATTATTGCCATGTCGACATGATATGGCGGATTTTTAGCTCAATATATTTTTTACAATATTTACAACTACCTAGTTTTGCCATAAATATTGTGACACGGAAATAGAATGTTTTTTTTAATTGCAAGTAACATTTATTACTTTTACAATGTATTAGTTTAATATAGTTCAGAGCAAGCTGTACTCTCTAAAATTGACCATAAATCATAACCAAGCGGATTAGTGTCGGGACTAGGTTAAGGGTAGTCTTCAGTTCTGATCGAGTCCGGAACGATCGTTTTAACCAAGATCCACCTAGGATCAAGCTTTAGAATCTGGTCCCGAGTCTTCCTAGAAGGACCACACTTGGTTATTGAACATAGTGTTAAAGGGGCTTAAGTACCTTCTCAAGAATGATATCTTGATACACTCGTGCCGATGTTTTGATACCTTTTCCACAAAAACATGGCTCAGTCACTCCTTCATTGCTAGCAAACACACCACCACACCATCACTGAAGTCGGATGTACGGAATGCACACGTTGCACTCTGTCGACTAATTAGGAAGCTTCCCTAGAGCTTTGAGCATAATTACGGACATTTTGCTTGTTAAAATGTTGCTTAATTGTAAAAAACCTCCGAACACTATGTGGACGGCCCATTCTCTCTGTGACAAACAGAGGAAATTTCATTGTACCTACTGATAGCCCGGTACACAAACATTTGACTAATTGATGTCTTAAGTTTACGCGAATATTAGACATTAAAATAAAACTACTTTTACGGATTTCATCGCGGTTTAGTAAATTATTTATGTAGCCCGACGTTTCAGAAGCTTTACGGCAACCACGGTCACGGGTGGACTAATACTAATACTAATACCAATAATATTTGACTAATACCAAGTGTGTGGAGATTTTTAATTGCATTTGGCTCCAGATATACTTTATGTAATGCAATCACAGCGGTTCTGTTCCGTATCACCCCACTCCATTTAATAGCGCAAAATGTTGTACAATGTATGAAACACAATTAACAATCATGTAAAAATGACAGATTCCAAATTAAATATAATTAATACAACAGTAGTCTACTCTTTATACTTTTTTGCATGTGGAAAAACACACATCATCCAACCCTTACAATTTGCGCGACACGTGATAGTCGATAGCCATCATTCACGCTGGTGTCATTCATGTAGCACATCTTCTCTCGCAAAAGGCACCTCGCCGGTCGTGCCGGCCGGATTCGGCTGTAGTACACCAAAGGCGCTAAGTAAAATCAGAGTTTACAAAACTTTCGACAAAGCTCAAACTATGGAAAAAAAAATAAAGATAAATTTTCGAACACCTACCTACCAAAGAAAAACTGTATACATCTTATAATGTTACGTAGAAAAGGCAAAAAAAAAAAATCGACAACATAGCACCTAATGTTTTATACGCCTTTGCAAATTTTTTGCAAAATATAACTGTTCACGTACACCGGCTTGACCTTTACTGAGATTGCTTATATTAATGTACCTACTTACTAGTCTGAATATATTTTCATAACTTGATCCAGTTGACTTATTTATTACACAGAAAGCTCAGGCGAGAATTGAACGTGATATTTTATTTAAAACTTTGTCGCTACTAAATGTAAACGCACACTCATGATATCGGTGCCTCTATAAAATCTTATATTTATCGATATAGTTTTTATATTAAGGTAGCTGCACCCTACGGTTTTACCTGCTTAAATCGTACAAATTTTTAAACCCCTATTTGATTTTTTAAAATATGGTGGCATAAAAGCTGCCAGCAAGTATACCAAATTTCAGCTTGATCGGTCCAGTAGCCCTGTGTGTTGACTAGTCCACTGTTCCAATACGTCCGGACTCACCAATCACATAGTTAGGACACGTTTGAAAAAAGAACAAAGTTGTATAAAATATATTTAGATTGTTTATAACTTTGTTGCTACTAAATGTAAACGTACTTTCATGATATCAAGCCGGTGCCGCTATAAAATCTTATATTTATTGGTATACTTTTAATGTTAAATGTCGGAGCTATAATTTTTTATTATGTTTGTGATCGTTTTTAACAAACACAAAACATAACCATAAAATTTGTATTAAAACATAATTAATTATTTATCCTCTTTATGTTAATTTAAATCAAGAGATTTCCGTTTTTTCTTTGATTTTATAATTTATATACCTGAAGTGTTACTTTTCAAATCGTAAAAAGTATTAAAAAATATTAATGTACAAAAAGTATAAGACTTAATTAAATTTAATATTCAATTTATATTGCAATGTCGAGTGTTAAAAGAAAAAATAAACAAGCTTCAATAACGATGAATTTTAAACATAAATTCCTTATTTATTGTAAAAGACTTCGTTCTTAAAAGGAAACGTACGTAATCTGATTGATCTCAATACATTCTGGTCTGATAAGGAAAGTCGTCCTAAAGGTAAATTTTAACAAAACGCTTCAATGTTGAATACGTTAGCCGTTCGCTGCTCGTTGGTTAAAGCTTTGGTTCTAATTTTGACATTTTGAGATCTTTTTTACACTTTCTCAGTACAATGCAATTTATAAGTGAAAGGAATAAGGTCTAACTTTAATTACTATTTTATGTATCTCAGTCTATACTGGAAACGAGTAGAAACCTCGTGTGTAATATTGTGACAGACAGAGATGGATAGTCTCCGCGTCTAATTATTCACCTATCCATGGTTGAAATGGCAAGTTAAATGTTCGGTCATATCCATTTATTATTGGCCACTTGACATTCGATGGCAATCATTTACGATATCGACGGCTTATCCTTATAGAAATAGACGCAAGTAATCGCCTCTCTATACAACACGAAACACCTATTCGAAGATT
>JAFELO010000290.1:136909-193529 GCA_017140195.1 Eumaeus atala | reverse complement strand
CTTATACACATTCCGTAAAATTAAACGGCACCGTGCGAGCGCCGTCCCACTAGCGTGGGGAGGGGGACCGTTTCCCCCTTTTCGGTCCCAAAGATAAATCACGATCACTAATACCCACAAAAATTCCGGTATGCTTCTTCCCATCTGCGGGAAAAGAGGGGGGTCTACCTAAAACCTGAAGACAAAAAGTCTTCCGTAGACCCGACGAACTGTAGGGGCGAGGGCAACAGCTCCGCCATCAGTAATAGGTCCCTCTGTAAAAAAAATAAAAATGAAACAGCTTCACGTTTTAATTAGTTATATAAACCGTAAATAATGATTTATGACTGGACGGGCCTGTACTAGACTTTATAACTTAAAGCAAGTTAATCCAGATTTCACACGTTCATACATAATCATCTCTTTCAAGTTTAAAAGTAGAAACCTAAGTTTTTTGCTCTTATACACAAAAAACATTACACTGTGTTTTCTTCCTGGATGTCGGTTAAAGAGTGAAAATGACGCAATTTTTACATTAATTGCGTATTTAGTAAAAGTATGTTGAAATAAACAGACGACACTTATAAAGTTTTACGTTCAGTCTTGTTTTACATTTAAATGTAATGAAATTAAACAATTTATTTGTAAGTTTTTTAGGTTAGTTGACGAGCTGAAGGTGCCCATTGCCATTTGTGAATTATGGACTAATTATAGTTCGCATAAACATATGCGTTGTTCTCCTTCAGCCTATTTTATTGTTATTATTTATATATTATTAATCGGTACTCGATTAAAGTATCGATTCAAAAACCATCCCCAGCCATTATTAACATCATACATACCTTGTAGTAATCATTTGCACAGTGTTACGGTATTTTTAAAAAAGATTTATCCATTTTGGATACATCACTTGCAGTAGTTTGTGTTCTCAATATTGAAGTAATTCTAGTATTTACTCTAGTTTTGTATTTAAAATAATATTAAGTCGCTTTATAATGTTAGAAAACAATGAAAAGAATATGACGACAGTGGGTACTACATTGAATAATCTTAACAGTACGTACTTATAGAATATTTTAGTAATGTACTTATAAGTATAAGTAACTTTGAATTAATAAAACATATTTTAAGTTGAAATTTAAATGCTTGCCCTTTTATTAAAATTGATTTCAGCTACCGTTTATATTACATTTTTCATTTATGTTGAATGCGTTTAAAATATTATCATGGACTTTAACAATAATAATGTATGGTCAAATTTTATCCACCTATATTCATAACGATTACACTTTTTAAGGTCGCAGTTGCGAAGGGTGGTTGAAAGGATTCCTTTGTACAATAGTTGTATAGACACACCTGTGAGCATACCGAACACAATACGCACAAACGGTTGCCTCATTGAAAGGGGCATCACACATCTAAGTACTGTCTTTGAAATACTTCTAAAATTAAAGGGCTGTTTTTTATGGCGTAGACAATATGCAAACAAAACACTGATGACCAGTACTGGGGACTGACCAGTCTTCCCACACTGGTCAGTTTGATACGCTGAGAAAATTGACCCCTTCATTGTGTTTAATAGATCCTTTCATAGAAAGGGTCTCTAGAATACAAGTCCGGTGGATTACGTTCATTTTTTGCAGACGATTGGTTAGACAAAATAATAAAGTTAAAGATCTCGACCGGCGAAATTCCCATGAATTTATTTTTCTGCCTGTAATTAAGCTCACTCGGCATGGTCTCGAGATATTTTCGTGCGCACGACGTGAAGGGCTTACACAAGAACTGTTCAGGCATTTCGGAGAACAGCAATGTGATAAATCGGACCCACCAATTATTATTTCATTCGGTACGCGAAAGTACTCACTATACTTATGGCGATTACTGACCAAGATCGGTGCCTGTGCTCGTTATGCCAATCATATACACACTACCTGCATGAGTGGACTACATAAGTACTTATCGAATATTCTGGATAAATATAACGGAAAATAATTGATTTGGTAATACACTTATCTCTTATAAGGATTCTTTAATTACTTACAGTTAAAACCGAGCGATACGATCTGCGTCAGTTCGGAAATTCAATTAGAGACAGATACGCCACTATCATCATCAGAAATGTATGTTCAATGCTAGACATACACGTGACACTGGCAATTGAGATCATTATGTAATGCTTGGATGCCGGCTCAAATTATTACGTCTCAGTAAATGTCGTCTCGACTAATCAATGTAGGACTGATAGACTATGACAAAATAGTACTAAATTTAGAGAGAATAGATGTATTGATTTCATTATCAAGATTATTTTCCAGCATTTTGTGTTTTACTGTAGGTAAATTGTTACTCATTGTGTAGTATTCACAGGGACCGGATGTATACAATTATTATATAATTCATCAAGCATTCCTTGAAATATATAAATCCTGTTGGTTAGAGAAAATATGCGTGGAGAAAAAACCGAAAGACTCACTCCTGAAGTTTATTATGACTGTTTAAATTTATAAGCAGCCATAGCGTATAACTCAGGAGTGGACTCAAAGCAGATAGTAATTATCGCATTGCGAAAGAAAAATGTCCGCCTCGTGAGGGTAATGAGAACAAGAAAAACGTCATTACAAATTACGAAAGTAGACTTTCATTTATCAACGATCACACAAAGCGCTAGCTGCATGCATGCATGCACGTGCAACGCTGGCGTTATATAGATGTTAGCGATGTGGTCATTTAGAGCAAATCATTGTTACTTTTCTAGTACACTATTCAATTTAATAATGTTTATTTACCAAATCTATTATTATAATCGTATATGAACGAGTGCAACTCGGCGACGCGCTGTAGACCAATGCGCTGGATACCTGTGTTGTGAGGTGTTAGCTTCAGAAATGTTGTTAGACTTTTCTGACGTAGCAGAACGACCCTCAGTATATGAAATAAATGTTTTTATAAATTATACTAGCGATTCGCCTGTCTTTGCCCGTGAATAACACAGGCCGGTTTGGTACCTTAACAAAATCTACATTAAATCTTTCCTCGAGAATAGCTCTACCCATTGGTGAAAACCCAATGAAAATTTGTATATTTTAAAAGTATCGATAAAATACATACATACAGCTTTTGCGGACTTTATTATATGTATAGATTTAGATATAATTTATTGATTCATGGAAAGTCGGATCATATTGCTTTATCAATAGTTTGTTTTCTCTTACAGAATGCAACATTGTAACGTTGTTTGCATGGTTTACGGATGTGAGGGTAAACAAACAGTTGGTTAGATCTGTTTTGCTTACGATAATTGTACGTCTTTACTTATGTGTTTTAACCGCAGTAAACCGATGGTTCGCTCCGCCATATGTTGCTACGTGGCCAAAAGCACTTGCCTAACAACATTTGCTAAATAATGTATAGTGTATACTCTGCCGAAGTGCACGTAATGTAGGACGTTAAACCCTTTTCCCCCCGAAAGACAATACGATATATACGTTTAGTATAGTAGTTTTTCTGTCCAATTGTTAAATGTGCACACACAAATACACACAAAAACTATGAGTTCTAATACATGAAATACTTGCGAGGAATTAAAAACTCAAAATTTCACCGACTTAGTAATTTATTTTAATTAGCCAATGGCTAGGACATATGAAATAACATATGATATGAATACTTGCCGACTTCTAAGATAAGCTTGTGATCGTATATCTATGTCCACTGTAATATATATGTCCACTGTATTAAGGCTGTATAATTTTTAATCGATGTTGGGCATTATTGCTTTATGGACTTTGTGTGACCACTGACTAGCGTATTCATAATTAGTTATTTTTCCATTCTTGAACATTTCGATTGTACTGATCAGCTGCAGTACAGCTTTGCGTATATACTATGCCCCTTAACCAAACCTGATACATATTGATAAAGTTGTTGAGTATACTAAGACTCTAGAAGATCTTAACTACTACACACCACATGGAGCACATTTTGCTAAACAGGCTAACGACCAAAACAGCATAAACGCTGTAGTATTTTTGGGAGTATGAATGTTTCTACAGGTTTTTGCATCTGACTTCACAAATCCAAAGTCTACGGTGTCATCCAAGTACTCCGGCGGCAGTGCAACGTGTTGTATTTTGTTTTTAATGAGTTGTTTTTGGGTTTTCACGTAATTTATTGGCTCATTTGGTTTCGTAATTAAGAGCCGCTCCGGATTACTTATACGTGGTGTTTATATCGCGGAACCTTATACTTAATTAAAATCAGACCTATGCCCAGTCTAGTAGGAATAATTGTCTTTTGTTTATAATTGTCAGTGAAGTTATGTGAAAAACGCTTTGAGTAATGATGTACTAAATGTTAGCGATTCTAGTTCAATAGAAGACCTGTATACATCCTTCAACAAGCACCCTAAATCAAAACATTTAATGAGTTTTTGTATTGACATCATTTGGTTTAGGGCCACGACATCTTGAGTAAATTCGAATTTATTAACTATAAAATTATGTGTGGTTTCATCTTCGGGAAGTCTGTATACGATCGTAGCTTTATGGATTATTATTATTATTATAATGCCATCTAGGCCGCGTAAAATAAATCTATGTCACTCTTTTTTTCCGGGGTATTTTGTGTTAGTCTTATAAATATAATCTATATATCTGTGTCGAAACATCATTCAAGTCTGTTTAAACATTTATGCGTTTAAATGTTAATAGGATTTATTAAGTTGCCTATAAGGTTATTAGCTTAACGAATGATAAGGAAAATCAAACTTAAATTTAATAATTATCTACATTTAAATGCTTTACTTGTCTTTAACCATGATAAAATATAATGAAAGAGGATGCGCGGATGTTGGTTAATCGTCTACCCAAACCTATGTAGTCAAAGCAAAGTAGAAGGCCAAGGAAAAGATCCGAATCTACAAGTTAACGTACTGCCACAAGAACACCATTATATAATGGCAATAATACTATTTTACTACTTAATAATAACGAGATAATCGTGAGATATCATCGATCTTAGACAGACAATCTCACTAAAAAAAGCTTCTTTAACTCTCGTATTGGATGTTTAAGTAGGCGAGAGAATCTAGGGCTGTCTCTTACATGTAAATATATCGATGTTCTGTAGTAAAATTTTAAGTATAAAATATAAATATGTGATAAAACACCAAGAGCTTAAGCATGTTTTAGACCCATTATGCGAATTTTTATTATAGGCAAAAAAATATTTTACGTATTTTATTAACTATTTATGTTTATTTCTCTAGTTCTCCTATAAATGTTTGGGATCTTATATCATGAATTATTTTTTTATTCAATTTGGAACACTGTAGTCAAATGAACTTCATTATTTATTTTCTATGTATCATGGAAATAAATTCTGCATTGTCTTGATTGAACCATATGTATGAACTAACTGCTCGTTGATCCTATTTTTTTTCAGTTGTATTATTCGAACTCAAGCTATTTTTATAGCACATCTATATCTAGTGATCAGCAACAATCATCGTAACAGCGTTAGCAGAAAAAAATCTGATGTGTTTATACGCTTAGATGGACAGGACACCTTCAGCGGGTACGAATAGAAATAGATGTGAAATATTAACAGAATAGAAAAAATAATAATACACATTAGTCGCAAATGAAAACCCTGCGAAGTTCTGACAGACGGCGCAATTTTTACGTACGTATAAGGCATAATTTTGTAATTATGTAAAGCGGTAGAAAAAAATGGCAAAATTATTTATCTGTAACGTTTTAATGGTTGGCGTCTCCCTAGACAGATGATTGTGGCTACATATTCAAATTCTTTAGATTCGATCGATTAGGTAATTTAACATGTCGGTAAGTTTTGGGAATTTAGAATTCACTTAGTGATTATACATTTTTGTATAGTTTTCCTCGTGTCTGTCTATATATTAAGTTTGTTACAAGTAGACAATATTAGATCAAGTCTATACATATTATAAAATGAAATCTCAAAACTGTCCACCTGTGATCAATTTTCTCAAAATTTACTTAACGGATTTTAATGCGGTTTTCATCCATGAATAGAGGCGAGGTATAATTTGTCAAGGTAAAAATGCAGCTTTGTTATTCGCGTGCAAACCCGGGGAGAATCTCTAGTTTATAATAATGTTAAAAATTACTTCAGCTGTAAATAACTATCTCAGTCAAGTAACAACATCTAAAAAGAGAGATACAGACATGCGCAATAAAAGTGTGAAATTATTATAGAGATACAATCTCATCTAAAATTCTGGCGAAAAATGTTTTGTTATCACTATTTTTATTACATTATTCAACAGAATATCTACAGGTTAAATAAAATTTAACTTATAACATACCATGTTGGAGATTACATAAAGGGGGACACATTCGTATTAAATTTCTTTATGTGACATCAATCAATCTTAAGATTTTGACTATAAAATATTACAAAAAATTCCACTATATTACGTTTGGATCATAACAGGCAAAAATAACTTAACATACATTAATTGTAGATGCATTTATATAACAGAAGTAGTGTAGCGCCGTAATTTTGTTGTTATAACATCAAGGATTTGATATTATCCTCCCTGGTAGGCTAACCTAATATCAATGATTTGATATTATCCTCCCTGGTAGGCTAACAGCTGAAGTAATTTTTAACATTATTATAAACTAGAGATTCTCCCCGGGTTTGCACGCGAATAACAAAGCTGCATTTTTACCTTGACAAATTATACCTCGCCTCTATTCATGGATGAAAACCGCATTAAAATCCGTTAAGTAAATTTCGAGAAAATTGATCACAGGTGGACAGTTTTGAGATTTCATTTTATAATATGTATAGACTTGATCTAATATTGTCTACTTGTAACAAACTTAATATATAGACAGACACGAGGAAAACTATACAAAAATGTATAATCACTAAGTGAATTCTAAATTCCCAAAACTTACCGACATGTTAAATTACCTAATCGATCGAATCTAAAGAATTTGAATATGTAGCCACAATCATCTGTCTAGGGAGACGCCAACCATTAAAACGTTACAGATAAATAATTTTGCCATTTTTTTCTACCGCTTTACATAATTACAAAATTATGCCTTATACGTACGTAAAAATTGCGCCGTCTGTCAGAACTTCGCAGGGTTTTCATTTGCGACTAATGTGTATTATTATTTTTTCTATTCTGTTAATATTTCACATCTATTTCTATTCGTACCCGCTGAAGGTGTCCTGTCCATCTAAGCGTATAAACACATCAGATTTTTTTCTGCTAACGCTGTTACGATGATTGTTGCTGATCACTAGATATAGATGTGCTATAAAAATAGCTTGAGTTCGAATAATACAACTGAAAAAAAATAGGATCAACGAGCAGTTAGTTCATACATATGGTTCAATCAAGACAATGCAGAATTTATTTCCATGATACATAGAAAATAAATAATGAAGTTCATTTGACTACAGTGTTCCAAATTGAATAAAAAAATAATTCATGATATAAGATCCCAAACATTTATAGGAGAACTAGAGAAATAAACATAAATAGTTAATAAAATACGTAAAATATTTTTTTTGCCTATAATAAAAATTCGCATAATGGGTCTAAAACATGCTTAAGCTCTTGGTGTTTTATCACATATTTATATTTTATACTTATAATTTTACTACAGAACATCGATATATTTACATGTAAGAGACAGCCCTAGATTCTCTCGCCTACTTAAACATCTAATACGAGAGTTAAAGAAGCTTTTTTTAGTGAGATTGTCTGTCTAAGATCGATGATATCTCACGATTATCTCGTTATTATTAAGTAGTAAAATAGTATTATTGCCATTATATAATGGTGTTCTTGTGGCAGTACGTTAACTTGTAGATTCGGATCTTTTCCTTGGCCTTCTACTTTGCTTTGACTACATAGGTTTGGGTAGACGATTAACCAACATCCGCGCATCCTCTTTCATTATATTTTATCTCGGTAGCTTGGTAAATAATAAAAAAGAAATGTCTAACCGGTCCAAGGGCGTTGACATGTTTGTTGACATGACGTCTTATATTGATAACGCTAGCTGCATAACGCTAACATAAAAGTACGATGTTAAAGTAACGCTACGTGTCGTAGTAATGTTCCGAATGAGTCGAGTCTGCGATTGAGAGAGCATCACAAGTCGTCTCTTTTACTCGGTCGGGCGTTGCGTTGATAGATCAATGAGAGAACACTTATCACATATAATTATATCGTAATCTAAATTACGGACAACCAGTTTTATTTTAATATTGAGGACAAACAAGTATTCGGATTACGAATACTCGGGATATATATATATATGTTATCAGAATTATGAAAATTGCTATATATATGCGAGTAGCAGGAGTTCGGTATATATAGATACATAGTGGAGGCAAACGACTAATCGAAGCCCAAATTAAATACTACAATGGATATTCCACACGTAGTCAATTACTACGCTCTTGAGTTCGCGCAGCGCGAGTGTTATTATGTTTCGAGATAACTCCAATTACCGTGATGACTAACTTCCTAAATACATGTTTGTGTATCTTTGGACAAGGTTACGGGCGTGTGTAAAAAATATATTGCATGTTAAAATGTTACCTAACGTAATTCTGTTTCCTGTGTTTCCTAATGTTCCTGTTACTTATAATTAGTTTTCATTTGACTGCTTCGTTGGCTAGCGTAAGCATGTACAACCACTGTCGTGAGGTCCTGGAATCGAGTCCCGGGTCGGACCCAAGTTTTATTGGATTTTAAATTGGATATTGAGATATTGGATTTTAAATTCCTAATGTCAGGAATTTGGCAGTTTGGGGGGTGTACCCTGTGCATCGGTCCTGCGCCGGAGATATCTCCGGAATAGGAGGATTAGGGAACAGAGAGTGCACTTGTGCCTGGGTACACATTTTTACACTATAATATGTCTTGCGCAGAGGACTAGTCTCTATAGAGATGGCCACCGTGACCAAAATTCGGCTAGGGCGACATTACCAATTAGCTTTCAACTCAGTTTTACTTGCACTATTTAATTATATAATTTCAATTGAGCTTCACCGTAAGTCGCTTCTAAGTAATTTTTAAATATATATACTTTTATGTCCACTAGCACTGATGTCACTTTTTGTTAGTAGATAAGAAAGATTGTAAATAATTGTTTAGACTTGAAGCGAAGCATGATTAGTGTTTATATGCGAAGTAAAAAAACGCGCTGAAATGACATAGTTGTCATATTTAGAGCTAAAGACATTTATTTTTTAATGGAATAGAATATTTATTTTTTATTTGAATAGAATAAAATTGAGGTACACTATTATACATTTTTTTTTCAAACGTTAATTAAATTGACAAACAAAAAGTATAGATATAAATACAACCAACCGAAACACCTATTAGCAGTTGTATCCACACCAGCTTCGCTCGTGAATAACAGGGGCCAACAAATTATGCACGAAAACTTTTGTCTTTTTTTGTCCATGAATGAACAACGCTTGAAAAACCGTGCAGTAGATTTTGAGAAAATCGTTCACTTACATCTGTATACCGCTTCTGAGAGGTTTGTTTTGTAACATGTATATATAGCTTAATAAAATAAATTATAGGCATTAAATACTAGCGTCTTGTTGCTTGTTTGCGTTGAATATGGCCTTATAATATAATGTAGTAAGAAATATAAAGTAATCATAATACTACTTCTGCTAATGCTAACTTAATACTAAGTCAAGTTGGCTTGTAAGATAAACATATCTTGTATGTCATTTGTATTATCATATGGCAACATTTTAATCGACTAGCTGTGCCCCGGAGGTTCGCCCGCTGAAAATATTAATAATTTGTCGTCAAAGAATAACAAACATACAAACCTTAGCCTTTATTATACTCGCTGCTTAGAATTCGTTTGCGTGGACATCAGACAAAACCGTCTGTAAATGTTAATGTTTTTATAGTTTAAGAGTTAATCTGGAGCATGAACTCCAACATTACCAAGTTTCATCTAAATCCATTAAGTAATTTTCGCATGACTGAGCAACAAACATCTAAACATTCGCATTTACAATATTACAAACTGAGATTAGTGGCATTCCATGTAGTTACTATTCCTTCCACGACATTTCGTTACCTTCTTTTTAGCATAGGGGGGCGAACGAGCACGCGAAGCTTTACAGTATCCATGGTTGCGGTTGGACTGAGATGACAGATTTTTTATTTATTTAAACTTACGGCACTGTCTAACTATATAACACCATAGACTGTTTAGTGTGGGTGTGGAAATGGGATATTACTAGGACTCCCCTGTCTGTCTGACAGTCTTTTCGTCTGTCTGGTTATTGCGACGCTGTATCACACGAACCATGATAGCTAAACAATTTAATGTGCTACAGATGAGGTATTTCTGTAAAACAACATTTGTTAAAAATAGAATAAATTAGATATTAAGCGAGGCTCACAATCCTGATTTTTTTGTCGGTTTTTATAGATAGTACGGAAATAGAAGCGAATATTATTTTTGTTGGTTATGTCAAAACTGGCCATTAATGTTTTAATTACAACATGAGAATCACAAATAATGGTAACAAGATAAGAGCTTGTGCTTAACGCTCATCCCAAATTTTGATGATTACTCTAAGAACCCGTTCACATTAGAGTTTTTAAAACGCGTGTTAAAAGAACCGTACATCTTTTTAACGTTATTAGGAGATAAACGAGCAATCGAAGCCTAAACTACCGACACCTATATAAAGTATACCCTAATATAATATACGACATAATATACGACCTAATATAAGCAGCATACAAACGTGTTGTCCTTTTCTCCTCCCCTCCAAAGAGCTATCGTGGAACAATCACCTACCTGTAAATAGATGTATGGGCCATACTTTCCATTTAAACGCTTTCTTAACACGCGTTAAAAAAGCTCACGCGCGAACGGCGACTCTCATTTAAATTCATAGTTTTTGTCATGTTTTTGTTTATGAACGTTGCACTGAAACTAATTAATAGGTAAGATGAATAACTATATAATAATGCGTCTAGGATTATACGGGATCGTAAAAGTAATGCTAAAGTATGTATGTCATGTACTTTAAATGAATAATGTTATGATACGCTGCCTGTCTGTTGGTGAAATATCCTGTACGTACGAAGATATTACACTTATATATAACACCCTACATATTTGCTGAATTACAGCTGAACGAAACCGGGCACTTGGCATCTCTCTTTCACATGATACCGCCGCCGCTCACAACTATGCTATCGCGTTTCATGCGGTTTGGGACAAGCCGGTAGCCTTGGGGATAAAGGGTGAAGAAGAGCACTGCATATGCGGATGTTAATGTGTAACTTATTGCCAGCGCGTGTGTTCCCTGATAGTCAGAACTTATGTAATCTTCATATACAGAGTAAACTGGTACCAATTGGGCAATCGTTATCCATCGTGATGACGCCTTTACTTTCCATAAGGCTGTGGCCAAATGCAAGCCTATGAATAATTTAAAAACAAAAAACGAGAATCGACGGATGAAGTGCTTTCACTTCAGCCATCGATTCTCGTATTTTTTTTCTCTGGAGAAAACGTAACGTCTAGGATAATGTTGTCGCCCCTCACTTAGGTGGCACTTTGATATGAGTGTTGTAGATAAACGCTCATAACGATAGTCTGATAGTTCACGATTATGCATCAGATGATAATGATTACGAAGCTGCATCAGATCATAATCATAATATCAGCAAAATAATTGAAATTTTCTCTTACACTTAATTAGATGGTATTTTGATAGGTGTAGAATAGTTAAACACTAATAATGATAGCCAGACAATTCACAATAAATGCGATGGCCTATTGGAGGGGAGGAGAAAAGGAGCATCGATGACAACAATTATGCCGATGTCTACGGGAGGCGGTAGTCGTCAAAATCCGATCGCTCGTTTGCCCGCCTACACTATAAAAAGGATGATTATAATTATGTATTACTATATGTTTTTTATTTTGATAAATTTATCGAAATATTCTCTTTTGTTTCCCCGTTTTGATGGCGTTAATTACTGTTAGAAATTACTTCAATAACAAGGGATATGTCTTGACACACTTTCCCGGCCTCCAATTACAGTAGTACATAAAGAGTAAAATAAAATCACTTAGTGTGCAATAGCCTAAGTAATTTTTATATTTTTTTTATAGTATAAGGGGCAAACGAGTAATCGGAGCCTTTTGATGACTACCGACGCCCATGGACATTCGCATGACTGTTACGCAGATGCGTTACCCTCCTATCACTCCACCGCCAAAGGGCCACAGGCAACTCACAAACAGTACGATACGTGACAGCGGCGATGTCACTTTACGCCGGTATCAAGTGAGCGAGAGGCCTACTTCCGTTGTATAGTAGGTTGTAGTGTCATGCACCATGCATTGCGTTACCTCCTCCTATGCAGCATGGCACTACCTCTTCCTACATAATATAATATCATGAACTTAAAACATTTTAACGTTAACTTAAGTCTTAACTTACAAGACATGATTGTATAAGACTTATTCTATTTTCTACTCACAGCTTTATAAATTTTATATTTAAAGTATTTTTTTTTATGTTAAATTAAAAATAAAGTTTTAGTTGGTCCCTAGATTTATAATTTTAGAAAGACAGTCATAATACTACTCAGAGTAGAGTTAACTATTGTATTTTCATCAATAGAATCTTTGCTACCCGTAGATATCAAATACATTTATATTCCTTTATGTTTGGTCATTTTATATATACCCTGAGTACCCTATATAGGTTACACAGGCATTGCAGCGGAATGAGGCCGGCGCGCCGGCATAGTACATGTCATATACATGCTATCGCCGTAAATTGAGAGTGGCCTATTGGAGGTGGAGAAGGGCGGAAAGAATGTAACCCCACTGGGTTATGGGCGGTTGGTATAGGAGGTAGTCTAGAGTGGTAAAAGGCCGACTGCTCGTTTCAGCATCGTCATCACCATTATCGGCCCTTATCGGTCCACTGCTGGACACAGGCCCCTTTCACTAAACGCTAAGATGGCCGATCACCTGCTACTCGCATCCATCCCGGACCAGCTACTGCACGGAGATCGCCTTCCCACCTGGTGAACGATCGACCAATACTTCGTTTTCCTAAGCGTGGAATCCACACCAGAACCTCCGGACTGTTCGTTATCCTCCTACACGAATGGGGAGGAGAAGTATGTGGATGTCCATTGGCGTCGGTAGTCGTAAAAAGGCTCAGATTTCTCATTTGCCCCCCTATTCTATATAAAAGCATGTCACTACTTAAGAGTCACGGGTTCAATTTTGGGCCATGTTAAGTCTTTAACAATGATTTGCTACAAGTGTGACGACTCTCAGAATGATCGTACATTATCTAGACGTTGAAACAACAAAAGATTTTATTTAGCGCCTCTAAATATGATAACTTGTTCGTGGTGACGATGCCAAAGTAGATCATTGAACTTTGTATAATATTACCGTTTAAGCACATTAAACGTTGGCGTGTGCAGTTCAATATTTTCTACAAGGCAAACTTTTGCTAGTGCTAATTTTGTACAGTTGTGTAAATAGCTGCATAAATAAGAGGATCGAAATATTATGATAACCATTTATGTGTATTATGTCTATTTATACCGCTGATAGTTATATATTTTGCTATGTTGTGAGTTTTATTATTTATATATTTTCTCATAGGGTAAATTATAACATAAAATATTATGGTCAAAAGAGATTTTAATGCCTACATTTTTTTAAATATTATTAACAGGAAAGGAACGCTCTGCGTGTTTTTCATTCTCATTAATTTTATGAGGTTTTTGTTACTAATATTGTTAACAAATTCAATTATTGAAATATTAATATATTTAATAAGTAGCAATGTGGAAGCACATATCAATTAATTTCTTTAGAATTAAAACATGTTTAATTTTAATTGATACAATATTATACACGGATACGATATTAAGTACTACAATATTGATACAGAAAAGAATACGAACTCATTTGTGAATATTTTATTTATTATGGTTGGTAGATTTATTCATTAATTATAATAGGTAAAGTTTATAATGAATATGGATGTTTTCAAAGAATGGCAAAATAAAATTTCATTTATTATCAACTGATGTTCATTTATTTGTTATAAGGTAAATTTGAAATGACTAACGATGTTATCCTAATCGACTTGAAGGTCGGAGTAGTCTAGATTACAGGTAGTGAAATATATATATTTAGTTTACTAAGCGAGTTCGACGGTCGTCTAGGATATGAGTTTCGTTAGGTGTTGATTTGCTGGAATATTCTCCTTCAACAATGTTTATGCAATTGTATTAAATCGAGTCAACTACAAAACATATTTTGTTAACAAAAAGTATATCTGACCGTAACTACTGTTATTCGCCCAACTTTGGATCACTTTAAACACTTACAGTGGCAAATAATTTTATTTTTTTACTCTAATTGACCGTAACTTAATAAGTACAATTATTCACGCCAATAGTAAGTAAGGAAAAAAAAATGGATTCATATCGTCCGAACAAAAGTAGCTGAAACTATTGAAGTATGGTACGATGGAGCCACTACCGCAATTCTTACATTCAACATTACTTTTTTACTGTAAAAATAAATACTTGGAACAGAAACTCGTGTCTTTCATTAAGTTCCGATCATTTCCATATCAACATCAACATCACCAACATATTTATAGCGAAACCGGCCTTGCATTTCGGTCCCTCGAGCCAGATCTGTACCAGCGACTTTTATATCTGTTTACACAGATATCCATAGGCACCTGTAATTTACCTACGGATCTGTAAGTAGACCGTCCCTACAGTATGATCAAGACACATATTAAAAATATCACAATCTTTAATAAAGCTATATCTAGTTAGTAGAGTAAAGTTGCAGAGTTTGCCACTAAATATGAACCGACGTTAAACTTGAAAATTTAAAACAAATCGATTAAAATATATTTTAACCACCCAGTGCCGCTGGCTTTATCAACACCAATCTAACGTCAAAATTCATTGAGGCGTTCTGACTGTGGCTGTGGACACTGGAGTATACATGCAATATCTACGTAGTTTATTTTTCGTGCGTATGTATTTACACGTTATATACGCTCGAAAATGTTAACCTCCTGTCACAGTAGGGTGAAAGAGGTTGATCTGTATTTTGATACATTGCAGCATATTTTTCCGCATACAACACGCTTATTTATGAATTAAATGCAAGCACGCGGTGTGCGTTTAAAAATAGTAAATATTTCAATTTACTAGAATATCATCTATCTAACAATATGGTGACAACACCAATTATAGCCTACTTGTAATTTTAGGGTTGCCCTACGTGCTTTACTAATAATTGTTAAAAGTAAACATGCCTCCACTTTTCACAAAACGAATATTTTCTGAGAATTTACTTTATGTTTTAGTAAACTTATAATGTTTATGCTGAGTGTAAATAATTTATATATACATGAAACTAAAGAAATAAATTGTATCAATAAATAACTTTTATTTATATTTATGAGTCAGCTTCTCAGAAAACATTTCATAATGAGTCGTCTATTGCAAATTTATTCTCAATGTAGATTTAGGTATTGGACAAAGAATGTTTTTTTTTATTATCGCCTACATTATTAAAATGTTTCATACGTATGTGGTAAAATATTTCAATTTATCTATCTTATAAAAATAAGCACCATCCAGCCTGGATAAATCATTTTTGCAGTAATTATTAAGTCAATATTTATTTGATGATGCTCGGTTTATACACCACAAGGAGCGCTAAAAAAGTAGAATGAATTGTGATGTCACCCTTCTCCGATTGAGTCGGGCGCACGGCGTGTGGGCCGTGGGGCGAGCGACATGACAGTAGCTAACTACGTGGCACCCGGACCGCACCGCCGTCAGCCTTACACTGAGGTACGAGTTAGAAGCCGTGATCGCCATCCGTGTCAAACCTGTTTCGGACTCAACCCTCTGATGCTAGGGTGGATCGGACATTGTGCGTTACTGACCCCTGCCGGACTTCACCGTCGAGTCACTTGACCAACAGGGAGATGCGAAACGCCTTCGACTCCTGATCTGCCGGGTGGTATCTACCCCCCACCAGTATCAACTTGTTTTGCAGGTATTTCTGGATGCTCCGTCTGAACTTTCTTTAACTAATTAATTTTTGGTGGTTATATATGTTTTATCGTGTATGAATAGTTAATAGACGATTCTGATTTTGACGGTGATATTTTGCATTTAGGGTTATATATCTTTTATACGTGAATTAAAAGACAATTCTTCATTATTTGTATAAAGACCTTAAACTTGCCTACCTAAAAGTCACTTACGTACGTTTCGGTACTACGTTTAGCAGTATACACTAGATATTTTAATTCACACAACCATTTGACGATTATGTGAACATAATATGTGGGATATGATTATTACTTCACAGGTACTTAAAGTATATTTTGCATTTAAAATTTGAATGTTAACATATATAAACCTTATGTAACATTTATATAAAATAATACGGCTATTGTTTATATTGATTCTAACAAAGGAATATCAATAAATATTAGTAAATAGTGATAACATAAGAGGTAAATGGTGACGTTGGCAGTTTCCGCGTTGTAGCAGCCCGTGGTCGGTAGCAAATTTATTGCGAATTTGACCGTGAGACTCAAAGCGTTGCTGTTTTTCCTTAATGTTTTATTTATTGAAATTTGATTATAAAAGAAATCCGTATTAATGATTGAGTCGCTATACCCAAGCGACGATATCGCGTCGACTATGACTAAAAGAGGTGTATACATAGTAATAAGGGCTATTAAGTTACAAATGAATATTTATTACAGTTTATTTACATTCTATCGCCATTATCAGACCTTGACTAACTTACAAGTGGAATAAAACTGGAAGAATTATGGATACATTTTAGGACAGAATACATAATATATATTTATAATAAAAAAAAAAACAACACAACAATAACTACATATATATTAATTGTTATCAGGTGAACATTGCTCAGTATCTAGAAGCGAAGTGTTAAATCTTTAAAACTTTGTATCGTATTTTATATTAATAAAAAAAACCTCTAAAAAGAGCCGCAAAGTATCATACGCACGAAACCAAGCAGGTAGATGGCAATGTACCACGAATACATTAGAATAGTATTTTCGAATATCAAATATTGGTTATGGCGGCGGTCGTATGTAAACAACTAATGTTTATTTCTTTAAAAACGTTGACTCCGACTCGCGTCCACTCACATTTTTGTTTAGCCAATAATTGAATTCTTATTTACTCCCCTATTGTAGCGTTATGGAGACAACGGCAAATGTGCCTTTGAGCATTTTCTCACGAGGCTATTATTTTAAACAAATATACTTTATTTAGTAAATGGCAATAGAGAGTGATGACGACGGATCCGCCTTACATTGGCGCGGAGATGCATCTACGTGTAGATGCAACCGGTCACAAATGACGGCAAATTGTGAACTCCAAGCTCATTATGGAATACAAAATGCAAGTTTACTAATATTATATATGCGATAGTTTGTATATCATTTACTCTTTCGCCCAAAACCAGACACAAATTACAATCTGGAATGACATATACATATAATTTATCCCAAAAGAATTATCGTTTCCTTAGTGTATATTATACGCGGGTGAAACCATGGCGCACAGCTTGTATGTCAGTAAATATGTCGATAGAGTGTAACTCCGATAAAAACTGTACGTGCTAACCACATTTGGCGGCTAATAACGAGTAAATGCGCGAGATCTTTTAAGAGTCAGTACAATTGCTACGTTGCATCTAAATAGCGGACTTATTTAGATGTTGCAAAGACACAGCGAACACGACAAGAGAAGTAAATGCTTACAGACATATGACGTAAAGTAAATAAGGGTTTTGTACGGCTTAAGAGAGATAATTACAATAAAACTACTTTTACGGGTTTTGTCGCGGTTTATTAATTATTTAACTAGCCGCACGTTTCAGAAGCTTTACAAGACTGAAAAAAATTGTTTTATTGTAATGAGTAATATTCGCGTAAACTTAAGACATCAATATCAAGTCAGATAAATTGGCTCCAAGGGGATCCGCAAAGGAGAGTTTTGCAGATATATACAGACGCCGACTTGCTATCAGGCGATCTATGTGCTTGCTTGCATCCTATGCTATAAAAAGTGTTACAGAAATGTATTTCTTTTACCGATGTTTTCCATTTAACTCACGCGTCCAGCAGATGGCCCCTGGGAGAAGATGTCAAATAGAGAGCTCCGACGTGAACGCTAAAACCATTGCTCATTGTCGTGTCGTGTTACGTGCGTCAGATAGAACGGTCCAGATAAAATACATACATTAATGTGTGTCCAAACTTTTCACAATCACCGAGAGCAATAAATAAAACTTGGCCGAAGAACGGGAGCAATTAATGTGGGTGCGGCCGCGAGAAAGTAGCCGGCACATGTGTGATATCAGTACCTACACGTACCCACACCTCTGTAGATACCCATAAACATAGACCATATTTATTAACTTCTGTACAGCTTTCCCTTAAAATTAAAATAATGTAAGCGAAGCGATTGATTTATACGCTATCAATTAGAAGTGAAATCAAGTGCTTCGTCAAATCTTAGTGTATCTGTTATTTAAAGGGCTGTGTCCAGTGTTCAGTTCCACTGCTATTACTCCTGTCTCTCTATGATCAAAAGCCTTTTTTTATAGCATAAAGGCCAAAGGATCAACCGGAGCCCTTTGGTGACTACCGACGCCCAAGGACATTCGCGTGATTGTTACGTAGATACATCGCCCCCTTTTCATCCCCTCCCCCACCATAATGACCACCGGCTACTCACACACCGCACGAAACGTGACACCGTAGATGTCACTTTACGGCGATAACAAGTGAGCGAGAGGTGCCCGGTCGTGCCTGGGCCGGCTAAAATGAAGCATGGGACTATCTCTTACAACGTGAGGGCTTTGTTTTTTTAAATGCACCCAACAAAGGTCTACCGAAGGATGTTGAAAATCATTTAAATCCGTTGTTTTCTTTGTTCAGAAATGAAGATAATAATAATAATAAAAGTAATAAATCTTTATTTCAGACAAAATAGTCCATATAGAGTTAAATAACGTACAATTTTATAACATCCAAAAATCTAAATTTCTGTAAGTAACATTTTTTATTAATATATAACATATAAAAAAAGTAAAGTATCATTAATTATAACTTAATATCTGGTGCTGATTAGGTACTTTGAGGTCAACACATAAATGAGCAGACATGGTGTATGTGATTTCTGCTCTCCTTAGCAGGTGCTACAACAGATAAGACACAAAGTAACAATATACCACATTTATTTAGCATTAGCTAATTTAATTTTTAAGTAATTATTATTATTAACAATTTGTTGCGGCTTGTAACATTCATCAATTTTATTATTCCAAAGTCAAGCAATATTATTATATTAGTAGCAACATAAAAAGCTACGTTACATGTTAATTAACTACGTATCGGTAAAATGTATTAAACGGACCCAGCCTTGAGATAATTCGGTTTTAAATAGCAAATGATTAATTTCGATAAACGTTTACTGAATACCTTAAATTAAATACGTATGTCTTATCCGGATTAACGTATTTCTTTAGTCTAAAGCATTTCATGTCCACGACTCATCACACTCGCGCACATAACTTCGCGTTTTCCTCGGTGCCTATTTCGTCAATTAGTAACATCTCTTTAATATTCTTTATAAAGATCGTCCAGAAATATAACGGCAACGATCATTGTATCCTTAAATAGTACATTGTTTTTTGTGTACTTAGAGTCAACGCGGGAATCCCACGCACGTTCACTTAAGTTTTTGTAGGTAGGTGCGTGAGTGCTGCAGGAATGCAGGCTTGAAGATCTCGCTCCATGGACGTTTTCGTGTTAAGCAAAAATTGCCTTAGACGTAACATTATGCGTTATAGATTTTATATGCGTTAGTTGCTATAAATCGTTTGATCATGCCCAGAAGTGGCAGATTTATGAAGTCAAGATGAACTACTGTAAATATCCTCGCAAAGAGTGGTGGCTGATTCATGCCCACTGAATGCATTGTAGCTACGGGCTACGCGCCGTAGATCATAATCGCGCCAGTATTTATTGGTGCGCAGGCTTTCTAAAGGCTCGGCTAGGGCTGTCCGGCGGTATAACACGCGAACTCGTGTGCTGTGAATTTTATTTAAATCCACAAGGTGCGTTTAAAATAATGATATATCACGGCCGCGTGACATATAAATGATAAGGTTTTACATTATTTGTGGCAGGTCTATAAATAAAGAATTAAATTATTGTTATAACTGTTTCGCAGAATCATTTCTTACATTGATTACGTAATGCGGCCAGTATAACTTTTCTATCTATACGTCTGTATATCTGAGGAACTGTGAAGAAATTGTAAAGAAAACAAAGTCCTAAAAGCCGTCTCTCTGTATGTGATCCATTCTCTCATAATCTGCCGCACATTACTGGTTATTCATGCGGTTTCCTGAGGAAGGTTTTCATGTTTAATCTGTTAATGTAACTATTCGGCCCCTGTTAAAATGAGATCCGGGGTGGAACACTAGTAAAGAATAAATAATAGAATCAGCATACTTGTAGTTACCGTTAACATCACCAGACTGTATCCGTTCTCTACTCTTATTAAGAAATGCCAAGTACGTCCCAGTTAATCGAAAAAAAAAATTTATTTATAGAATCTGTTTATGTGTTTTTCGAAAACCGATTTTATATTACGTTGCAGCGTAACTACACACACTACGCACGCTTTTTATAAAAATAGTATAGTCCGATAAAAACACGAATATATAAATCGGGCCATAAATGGTATTGTCCGTTTCTGTATAAACTCTGTAAAGTAACTTAACCTTGTGAACGAGCGAGCAATGAAGGTGACACTTTCGGTGAAAATTGATTATTTACAGACAACTGGTATCGCTCTTGTTTTGATTTTATACTCTTCGTGATTTTTTTTTATCATTTTTTAGGTATTCACTTTTTGACACGGCCCCACCAGTCAAAACAGATCGGAATAATTATGTATTTCGTACAAAACCCTTTAGTAATTCATCCTACTTTATGCTCAAAACAAGAAATAAAGTGATTTTTGATTAAAGTAATTGGCAGTTTAACGCAAATGGACCAATGCTAAGTATAAATACTTCATCTTTTTTTTTTGATTTCGCGAGGAAATGCGTGCACTGCCACCGGTCTTGGGTGAGATGTGATGGGTGTGTGGGATTCGCGGATGAACCGAATAGCCACTAAAACACCGCGGGTGCCGCCGGCCGCCTAAACTGAGGTGCCCGGATCTGTTTGGATCTGAACAACAGGGCACCTCGGCGACTGGCCAGTCTCTAGTAAGGGGACCCTTCCAAAATAGAGGGAGCGGTCCGACAACCTAGAAAATACTACAACAAGCATCTATACCTGCTATCGTTACGGTTATTTCGACTACAGATATTTGTGAGTTTCTATGGGATGACTTGATAGTGTCATTATGATCAAACTTTTATCTTTATAAAATCAATAGGATATGGGAATAAAACATAAGACTAAATTGATGGATTATAATATGCTACGCATTATATATTTTATATAGATATAAATCAAAGTCCTCAAAAGTTGTATGTATATATCCATGGGTGAAAACCGCGCTTCCCGTGGAAGGTGTTAGGGTATAATTCGGCTTGGCGAAGCTGGGCAGATTGCTAGTATAATTATAAATTTGATTTGAGATCAGCGATCTAAGTATACCTTTGAAAGGCCTCATTCCGAAAGCTTCTTTACAGGAAAAAGCTTCTAGAAAATATCAAATGAAATCTCTTACAAAGTACAGAAACGTTACGCAGTTAACACATTATGTCGAGTATAATTTAAATTATCGTAAAGTGATATTATCTTAATCGCCTATGAAAAGTTGTGCAACGGATCGGAATGTAAATTTATGATGTTCTGTTAACTTTTCTAAATAACTTTCAATTCCCGAACGGCGCGGCGAGACTCGGCGGAACAACAAAAATGCACCTTACAATAATTGGATTAGCTCTATCTTACACCGACACCTCTCCAATATATGTTTACGACAATTAACGGTACGCGATAAATCTCGGCGCACGCTGTGATAACATGGAGACGTTTTCATAATATTTTTAAAACGTCCACCTATGGTTTTTGATTCAAATTAGATTATTTTCAAACTATTATTTATGCTTCGTGTTTAGAAAAATATTAATATACAACATAAACGCTACATTGGTTGCAAAGACATAATCATATTTACAAATTAGTAAAGAGACGTTTGGTATTAACTTATATATATTTATAATACGACTAATGTTCCATTATTAGCAAGCACAGCGTCCTATGGCTACAATCAAATAGTTGGACAAACAAATCTTGACACTTGCGCCCGTGATGTCAGCTAATTCGATCAGTCTTGACAAATGCAGAGTAGTGTACGAGAAAGCCGTTAAAATTTTAGTTGGATGCACGTGTCGTGTACCGTAATAATTCTTATGCTTTTGAAATATGCTAAGGTTTCATAACTGACAAAACTTGTACTTGTGACCGATTAAACACCAACACGACGCCATGCGGTAAATGACCATTCTGCATCATTAAATATTATCACATTAGAACATTTTTATTCAATTCTATATGAAATTTCACATGATATATACAATAATATAATATAAAATTTTAAATATATTTATGAAAGAAGCACTTTGATAACACCTTATTGAAATTGTGGCTTATCTAAAACAAAATTTATACTATTAGAAGAAGACATTTAAGTCTTCCAAGAAGTTTTGAAATATTTTAATTTTATTTTACACTATTATATACAAAATTTCTTAATAATAGATATTTTTTAACTTTCAACATTATTCTAACGAGTGTCAAGGCGTTTGTTTCGCGCTACTACAACGATGTCCTGAGGGAGTCGGTACCTGCCGGGAGCGTGTGAAGTCCGGCCCTGGCAGGGGTTTCGGCACAAAGGGATATTCAAATGCGCTCCTGGACGTGGCTCGCATGAATGTACATTACCCTATGACCATATTATTTTTAACATGCAAAGATAATGGCGCATCGGGGCGATTCTTAATTTTTTGTCGCGTTCTTATGCAACCCTTCATTAGGGTCTGCAGCGCTTTAGGGTTTTTTTGTACCTGACGTGTATATCGTCATTAACGAATATTTAGAATTACCTTTTTACCGCAGGCGAATTGTAGTTAATTCTTATTCCATTCACACATCTTTTACATTATATTTTGCAAAAGATAAGTATGTAATTAAAGATAAACAATAATGATAATTATGTTAAGCAATTTTTGCATTCGCTTATTTTATAGAACATACGTATTTTAATATTTTAGATAGGGACATAATATCTTTACATACCAAAGTTTATATACCTACTGCAATAAGTTATTAAATAAAAATATGTAATATAGATGGTTGTCGTCCATTCATTCACAGTTCACCAGGTGGGAAGACGATCACCGTGCAGTAGTTGGTCCGGGATGGATGCGAGTAGCAGCAGATTGGTGGTCTTAGCGTTCATAGAAGGATATCTATGTCCCGCAGTTGACCCATAAGTGCTGATAATGATGATGGTGATAGATAGTTAGTATATGTAGAGGCGCTTTGCTGGCAAAACGTTTAGTACTACAACAGACACTTATCTACAAAGAATATAACGGTATATCTCTATTTTTAGCGTAGACGGAGTTGCTACCAAACAGAACATGTATTACCTAACAAGTATTACTTTTTCTCGGCCCTATAAGTCAGAGCTGCTCTTGGCTATTATGCATTTACGCTAATAATAATAATTAATTACGTGGGTCGCATCGTCCAATAGCAACTGAACCTAATGCTTATGACACGCTACCCTATAATCTGGCAATCACCGTTTACCACTGCACGCCGAGCCCATTGTAGCTACGAGTACGCACCGCTAGCCCGCTGAGACCTATAATTTTGCGGTTATTAACCACATATGAAGACGAAAATAAGACTTAACAGCAACCACCATGCATCTTTCGTTTGAACATTAAAATGTTTCAAGTTATTTTCATGCGCGGCATGGAAGGTTTTTAAACATATAGAAACTTTTTGAAATAAGCAGTTGAGTAGCAAGTATTATAATAATGCAACGACAAATTCTACCAATATAATACACGTGAAAGTTTGTATGTATGGTTTTCTTTTCTGGAAAACTAAAGCTTTGGTTGAATTTTGATATGAATAATTTATATTTCGAAAAAAATTGTATAGTTAATTTTAAGCGGGTAAAGCCGCAAACCCAGCGAGTTATACATATATAAAGTTTTCATTGGGAGACCCAATTCCACAATGAACATGAAAAAAATACGCATGTCATTCGCGATACGAGAATAATTTCACACGGTTCATATTGTGATATTGACCATCTGATCTCCCTATTAATTAAACGTAATATTTGCAACCCCATCGGCATTGTGCTCACCCTTCTGTTTGGCCTATGGGCTATGTCCACAGCATCTCACAGACCCACGATAGCGTCTCACAGCTCCGCTGGGGAGATGCATATTGTTTCGCAGCCTCCAAGGATCCCGTCGTGAATTTATGCTCGCCTGTCATAACAGAAAGAATTTATGCATTGTGCATCAATACAACGATTCCATCTTTAACAGTTCATTGTTTCGGGGTGTTGAAATTGCTTAACATATTGTGATGTTGCGAAACATAAGATGAAAGTGTTATAGTGGTTCTTTTTCTGTACCTACTGATTTAGTTTTTTTTCAGTTGCACATTGCCACAGTTTCGATATCCTTTATGCACATAAGAACATTTTTTTACTCTGCTGTCTGTGAATAGAAATTGATCTATATATACGAGAACTTTTCTTGCTTCTCGATAACTTCAAGTTCACGTAACAAATTTCTCCAGTAGCATCTGCCTGCGTCGCCCAACTTGCTTTGGTATGTGTACTTGTTCAACATGAACATTGGTATCCTTCCCATACGTTGCTCGATATTTTTTTTAAAGATAATAAGACTTAGAAATTTAGCAAATTTAAACGTTATTCATGTAGGATAACGTTCAATATTAGTTTAAGCCTGTGATAGTCATGACGATATAATTTCTATAATCATTATTAAAGGCGTAGTATCTTTTAAATTATTTTACTCTCAATACCGTAATTTCATAATTCAAGCGTTTAAATGCATAGCTCTCCGTGAGCGTTTAAAAAAACGGAGACTCGCCGGGGCGGCCATTACGGCCTTTAAAATAACATCGTACGTTTAAGTTAATGACAGCCACACCGACAAAATGCACTTATAATTGCAAATACAAAGAATTTCGTGAAAAGTTATCAGGTATTCGTAAGCGAGCTAACTGTCTCCCACGACGGGGAGAGAAAATTGACTTACGATAATTTTGTAACATCTAATGTGGGTTAAAACGGCTTTTGTAAGAGGTACTATAGCTAAAATGGAATAGAACCGGCGTAAAGTAACGGCCATGTTGTATAGTTGGGCACAGAAGATGACCCATTGAGAATGGGTTAAAGGAGGGCAAAATTTCTGGTTCCTTGGTTATTGGTGGTCACCAAAATACTCCGACTATTCATTAGTTCTTCAGAACAAAAGAATATTCGTGGATCTTTTGTTAGAGTGTAGTAGAGTTTTCCAAAACTAGTCTTCTAGAGCAAGGAGAATGCTAAAATGAAAAAAAATCGATGAAATGTTACCTAATATATAAAAGTTGGATTTGAACGTACGGTCTACACTGCCTAATGTGTACCTGAAAAGCACAAAACGCACGCTGCGTTTAAATGTAATGCATTACACACGTTGTTGTGCTGTAATTTGTTGTTCAAATGTTTGGTTGCAACGTTACATATAATACATGTACTAACGAAAACCTTTTTACATTTATTATTAAATAATGCCGTGTATTTCATTTATTTATGGCTAGTATTAGTATTCCTGTCGACTGCAAGTGCTCTTGTGGTTGTATAAGTGAATCGGTTCTGCGCTCCTATCCTGTGGTTACTAGACTATAATTGACTTCAAATATTTGCATAATTGACCGCGCCAAGTGTCCGTATCTACATAAAATTACATATTTTTCACAAGTTCTCTCCATTTTACGACTACGAAATCGCTACCGAGATGCACCTGTGTGATTAACAAGGGATAATAAAATACATTTTTTAATTAAAGGCTACAGATTACAGCATCGATGGCTCTTGGGAGACAGGTGTATATTTATACATGCACTTAAAATAACACATATATATACTTAAGGTGGGCGAAGTGTTATTTCATGTCGCATCTTAGATTTTTTACAAATAAGCAAATAAGACCTTATCCAATTTTAATATTAAATCTTATACACGTCGTTAATTTGAAATAAGGTCCTTAGTCTATAATCATTTACACAAAGATAAAGATTGAATGAATATTTATATAGGACAGAATTAAGATGTAAATGAATGTACAGATCCATTAACGGACATTCGATCTGTATTTACGCAAACTAACACGCAAAGATAATTTTATTCGTATTCAATTATTTCCCTTACATTATTATTCTGTGTGCGGAGCAGCAATCCTCATTTTCTGTTTCGTGTCAACTAGCTAGTATCTACCAAATCGATACAATTAATTTATTATTAACGTAGAACGTAAATTCGGTTTATCGATGAATAAATATCTGTGAAACACGCGTTGGGTTCTAACTTAGCACCCGGTCATGTGAATTTAATAGGAAGTAGCATGAACAGAAGGGAGAGACCACACGATAGATTCATTTAAATTACTTGTCTCTTCTTCATCCCAGTTTCCTAATGCGTGGTAATAGACGCTCTATAGAAGCAGTAGCGGGCTCCAGTCCTCCTACGCTTCCAAGATTTGTTTCGAATGTTTCATAGCAGATAATGATGAAGATAACATAAACATAATAAAACTGCGCTCTCGGTTGCTCCCACATAAGTTCTTTTTTTATAGTACAGGGTGTGGTGGTGGGGGAGGGGGGTTCTTCAGGGACAAACGTGAAATCGGATACTGTTTATAACTACCGACGCCCATGAACATGCGCATAACTGCTACGCCGATGCGTTGTCTTCCTCTCCACCTCCCCACCAATGCACCATTGGCTACTCGCAAACCGCACACATGATAGCGGCATAAAGTTACAGGGAGCTGTTACTTTAAAAAGGTATCATGTGAGATAAAGGTACCTCTTTGGTCGTGCCAGCCCATTCCCGCTGTAATGCAGCATGAAACTACCTCTTATTGAGCATGGCACTCACTACTAAATATTCCCCACCATGGTTCAAGCCTTGTCGCGGTGGGGCTTAGTATTAGTAGCCTGGGGTGAACCCTAGCGAAGCTAATTGAACCGAGGGGGATCTTTGCACCCCTTTTCTTATTAGAAGAGGGGGCTTAAAGATCAGGAGGAGGAATCGCTCTCGGTACCCCTCTTACAAAAAGAGGACCTAAGAGCAACAGGAGGTGGCGCTTTTGCGCGCGGGGCAAGGGGCAACCTCATCTGTGGAGGTGGAGTTGGTCCCATAGGGGGCTGACTAGCTGTCGAGGTGCCCTGATGATTAACGGCTGCACTCGTGGTGGTTTTTGTGGGTATTCGGCACTATCATGTGCCGCGAGTCCCACACACCACTGGACCCCACCCAGGGCTGGTGAAGGCGCGTAAAAGCGTTTCCCCACGCCACAACAAGGAAAATGGCACTACTAAATCTTACTTTATCTCGTAGAAATACTTGAATAAAAAATTGAAATGTATTTTACAAGAAGATTTGAGGAATTTCGTTAGAAATGTGGTGATACGAGAATTTTATATATTACATATCCCAGTCGTACACCTTGCCTATGGGAATATGAAGAGTTCATCACGTACGCCTCGCTTATCAGGAATGGCACAGGCACTACGTATCGGTTGTTCAGATGTATTACACCTTCCGCATGTAAGATCTTATGATTTTTCTTATTCTTATGATTAGGTCGTATTTAAAACGTGCAATGACCTATAGCAGTAAGGCTGTTTACCTTGAGATGTCAGTTTATGTGGAAAAATGTACTGCATCATGTCAAAATGGTAAGATATTGTACCTTCTTATTAGATTAATAATTGCAAAATAGAATTAGTTGAGTTATTCATGAATAATGTCATTTAAAATGAGATGTATTTTCTATGCACAATTATAAATAAAATATATTCGTAAATTAGTAGTAATATTGGTAATATAATCATAAAATATTTAAAAAAAATATGTATACTAGGTAAATTGACTTTTGATTTAAATTTATTAAACAGTAAAAGTATGTAGGCTTTCAAAATATATTATATTTATAGTATAAAAAAATATTTAAACTATTTATAATTATATTATATAAGATTTTTTTACTACTTTAATGTTAAATATCAACAATGCCACTGAAAAATGGCGAACATTGTTCCACTAATTATGAATTGTAACACCAAAACAAGTTGGTGTTCTTGCAAACAAGATTATTAATTTGTTTAATGGTCTTACCTAATTCGAATTAATCAAAGTAATTCCTATGGAAGTAAATAGATATAGTAAGATGACGGAATTCTCATCGCAAATCTCTGCTTACGACTCACTCTGAGACTACGCAATGACAATAAATAATACTTAATGTTTTGGATAAAAGATTTTATTAAATCAGATTACCGGTTTATAGTTTGTCAGATTTATGGTGAGGTTCCTATTAGAATCGGCTGCATACTTCACTGTGTTACCTCTTATTGTTTTTCATTTAGTAAATGCGCTAGTGTATTTGAGGATCTATTCTGTAAAAAAAAATGCGAATGCTCTATGCTGACTAGTGTCTAGTGCCCTACCAGGTTTTAAGCCTTGTCGTGGTGCCTTTAACCGAGGGAGATGTTTTTTGCACCCCTCTTATAAGAAGATGGGCCTAAGGATCGGGTGGGTGATTGCTGTTTGTAATCCTCTTATAAGAAGAGGGGAGAAAAGGGTAACAGGAGGAGGAGCTTTTGCGCAAGGGGTTGTCCTGTAGTGCGGGACAACCACAACTGTGGAATAAAAGTTGGCGTTGCATTGTCATGTGGACTGGAGTAGATCGTTGAGTTGTCATGGCTGGAACCGTTCGCCTCCCTTTAACCTAACTGGTGATAGTGAATTTAGTTGTCTCTATCAGGCTTGTCTGCGTATATGATGTATGATGTAAGAATATTACACAAACAAAATATTTAGAGTTGATTGTAATATTGATTTATTTAACATATCCAAAGAAGCAATAAGATTTGCATTTAGATAACATGATGGGATACGTACGACAATTTACTCTATTGCGTATAAATTGATAACATTTTTTATGAGAACGGGAGTTTTCTCATCTAAATATTGATCGAATGTAATAAACGGTAATCGTTCAATCTTCGTGCCTTCAGCAATTACAAGAGCATCCAGCGCGCTCACAAAAAGATTATTACCGCGTGTCAAATTAAATTTGATCTCACCGTGAGGTTTTGTGAAAAACGTATTGTATTCAAATTGTTTTCAATTACTGTAAAAGAGTTTTTCCTGTAATGGACATGCATCATTATAGAATTTTTTGGATTGTTTCATGTATTAAATGTTGTACATTAAATTTGTTTCTATTAATATGTGCAGGCATTAGCTGTAGTAGACATATTTACCTGAAGTCAACGAAATTAAATTTAGGAAAGTCCGCGCACCTTTCTTAGTTGAAGAATCATCCGTACTTTAACTATTGAAAAGTTTTCGTCAAATGTAAGTATTAAAAATATTAAAATCAATCAAGCAGTAGGCTACAATATAATTATAGATGTTTATTATATATGTGGATGTTTCAGTAGTCATAATGTTGACATGAGCTTATTAATTTTGTTAGACAAGCAAAACATGGGAGGGATGAAAAAAAAGTTGCAAATCTAATCTATCTCTATATTGCAATGTGTTAAATAAATGTTCCTATTTTATACTTTTATTAGGATAATTTATTTAGAGCTGATATCTGTATGTATAATTAACACGCACAACGAGTTATAACTTTATTTACACAGATATGAAAGAACCAGATTTTCAAAACATCCATACACCATAGCATAGGTAAACAAGCTTACCGTTAAAATAAAAATAGTACCGGATGAACAGCTCAAAATTAAGTGATTAATTCCATAATTAGATATGTATTGTTTTTTTTAATAGCGACGTTGAAATCTGGGGCAGTAACTCGACTGCTGACGTTGGCACTGTACATTTAACTTGGTGGTATTATAGATTAGAAGAAATATGATGAAAAATTTACGACAGTATCATACATTATAAAATAATGGACCGATAAAGAGAACGAATGGCCATAAACAGCTTTAAATTTTTGGTCGACACCTACAATTTGTACGTTGGAGCTAAAAATAATTGCAATAGATATAATTCAAGTTGAGCTGATATTACTTATCTTTAGATCTTGCCTAAGTCTAATTTATAAGATAGCAATTCGTCTAGGGTGGTTACGCAGTGGCGGAAGGCTGCTCGCGCAGTTATTCAGGCTGATCGTAAATTATCGACCTCCGCAATTAGTAGGCGCCGATTTGGCGCATTATACCTTTAGTTCTGTGTCCATGTGGCATGTGCTGAACACAAGTTCCGTTGTCAGCTCGTGCTCTTGTAGCGTAGATGTATCCATGATAAGAGCAATTTATGAGTAAGATTGTGACATCAATACATATTGATCAGTCGTTTTATCAATATTTAATTTTGTATGTGTTGATACAGTCCGGCCTTGTAATTAAAATAAAATTACAAAGATTTATGCTCTGACATTTTCATGACATCTATACTAATGTTATAAGAGGAAACATTTTATTGTTCGTTTATTTGCATTGAATATGCTCCGAAACTATTGGATCTATTTGAAAAATTATTTTACCATTAGAAACCCACATTATCTATAATTAACATAGCCTATGTTACAATTTCTAAAACGTTAGAGATTAGCACGAAAAATGCGATAGTCAAAGGTGTAATAAAATATAAAAATAAATTCTTATATGCAGCAGAAACAATTCACAACTAGCTGTTCTGACAGACCTTGTTCTGTCACAAATTGAATTTGTTCTCATAGTAACGTGTAATGTTTACGAGGCCGAAATTATGTATAAATTTTTGTCTAATTTAGTATCCGTGCGAAGCCGGGGCGGACTATAACTTTTATATAGCTGAGTTTATTCTTATCGTATTTTATATACCTTCAAAATGGTGCCCTTGATACCAATGTGCCTAACCCCTCCCCGAATATGTAAAACAGTCAAAATTAGGCTAGCATTATTATAGATAAGTCGGGAAAATAAAGCAATGTACCTATATCAGTAATCCTACACTAAAACCGCCTTTATGTTTAGTTTTTGAGGATATAGAACACCTTTTAAATACCATTTATAGCTCTTAGAATATATATTGAAATATATCAATTGAATTTCAATACAAATTCAATGCAAATGCAAGAAATTAAAGATAGTGTCCAGTTTTAATGTAAGACACATGCAAATAGACCCATGCGTAGTAAAATAACAATTATAATTTAATTACAACTTTAAATTGCAGTCATTAATCTGTACCCTTATCTTAATAAATTTAAAAAATAATACGTGTGCTTCGCAAAATGTCATGCTAATCTACACGTCAGCTGATATCGTGTATATCTAATACAGCAAACGCAGTAGCTTCGTCGCATTAAAGGAAGACGCATAAATCGTTAATTGCGAGATACACGTCAGTATCTCCCACAATATGTAAAGAGGCGTCAGGCGTAATTAAAAACTTATCTACCGTTCCTCTGCCGCATAACTCGCCAACTGATTACCGCAGAAAATGATTGACGTGCTATTTTAACTGCGACACGATAATGAAAACGTTCCTGTGTATTTAATTCATACTTTAATGTTGACAATTACTATTTGCAAAGGGATAATTGATCGCGTTCTCACAATTGTCAGAACACTGACGAGTTGTCTGCGAGTTTTGTTGCATTAAAAAGCGCGGTGTCCGGAGGCACCGCGGTTTGTCCACATACATGTTGTACCAGTGTAAATAAATATCTTCTCTTCGCTTTGTACTTTTTACATTCGTGTACTATAAATTATCTTAATACGACATGTATTTATTAACCTGTGTTTATATTGTTATAAACCGTTAAGCCGTTTGCATCTTTTTTGCTTCACAACGATTATATTACTTGTAAGGGCTGCGGTAAAGTGCAGCTAATCTATTTGATACAATTGTAAATCTAAGTAACTTAATGTGTTCTCTCAATAGCACTGGCAGCTATCTTAAATTCTTAGGTAAACAGAGCGATATTACAGCTGGAGACATTAAATCACTTTCGGTTTGTTTCCGTGGGTAGTGTCGCAGATCTTTGGGGCATACCTAATAGCTTCGCGATTTAATTATAGTCGCAGGAGTTGAGTATAATCGGTAATAAATAACGCTATATAGATACCTGTCAGCCGCAACCTGTTTCAATTTGCACGGCACAATTCATGTGGCGACTGCACTCTATATTGTCCTGCGGTGTGCTATTCGTTCCTAATTTATACCTTCATGGCTGTTTCGTCGCAAAAACCAAGGTTCCATTTTGTATTATATAAAGTTTTAAGTAAAAAGTAAGCCTAATAATGAAGTGGAATTCAGCTGTCCTCGGTGCGAAGGGCCTTTACTAGTTGACGCTTTAAGTTTTAATAATAATTTATTTATTTTTATTTATTTCTGTGTCTGCGTGATTATTACTTACAGATATTATGTGATTATAGACGCTTTAATTGTTTAAATGGGCTCGTTGTACACTAAAAAGTACAACAACTTGTGACATATTTATTGTTAAAAATTCCGTATTTGTTTTGTGATTTACTTTTACTTTTGATCGTAAATATCGCGTAGATGGAACCTTAGTATTATGTAGGATCACTTAAAATTGGTACCATTTTAATTGTTGGAGAAATCATTATTCCATGGTTAATTTGGACCAAAACTTCCAAGTGACCATAGAGGCCAAGAAATGACTCTTTACTTGTCAACACCAAGGTGATAAGGCTGAGACAACTAAGGAAGTGTTCTCAAAACGAGGAGACACGACAAAGGGCGGCACCGGTCAGTCCGCGAACGGTAAACTTGAGTCTTTTTGGAATTTAATTGGATTAAATTTAGCCGGCACCGTTCTGAAATTTTAAACAGCATGGTCACTTGTAGATCCCGCGCCCTCTTCACTTTCTGTGAACTGACATAATGACCGGCTATTGTAGCCTCGAATACATGTAGAGATTTATTCGTTTTATCAGTTGGCGTTTCATAAAAAAACAAAAGTCGGTGTTCGTGCAGTAACCGAGCCAGTAGCAGGCGCTCGGCCCTAATGCCGTTTAGTGGATGTGCCCGTGTCCAGCATTATACCTATAATGATGATGGTGATGACCATGATGATGATGACCATGATGATGATGATGACGATGATGATGATGACGATGATGATGATGATGACCATGACGACGATGATGATGATGATGATGATGACCATGATGATGATGATGATGATGATGATGGCGATGATGATGATGATGATGATGACCATGATGATGATGATGACGACGATGATGCTGATGATGATGATGACCATGACGATGATGATGACGATGATGATGATGATGATGACCACGATGATGATGACCATGATGATGATGATGGCGATGATGATGATGATGACGATGATGATGACGATGACAGTGATGTTCATGAACATTATGTTGAATAAACAAACTATACAGAGATGTGTTAAGTATATAAATTCTTTCTTAATTCTTTTTATTAATAACCTGACTGAAATAGTGAAATTCAAATACTTACCAATTTTATTAAAACCTTAGCATATAAATAGTATCAATTATTTTAAATGACTCCACAAGATACATTCTAATTTTAAAATGTTGATAATAGTAATGATTTGAGAGCAATGTGTAATCTGGAGGTGCTGCATTAGCATTATTTAACTGAGAAATATTTGTTTGTATTAAACATGCTGACTGACTGACCAAATGAAAAGCAGCCCACACGTGGAAATTTAAATTAGATATAGTGTAACTGTAATAAATTGTAATAAACACATCTCATAAGTAAATAGGTAGCACTGCGGGCGGCCACACTTTTGAGACATGGAATTTGAAACGTATTGTGTGTAGAATTTGATATATTTTCTATAAAACTATATATCAATTGATGTATAAATAACGGTGGTTTCCCGATGTGTAACGCATTGCATAGAAATACGCTAATATTCTAACATTTGCCTAAAATTTTGTTGATTTAACGGAAATGATATCACGAAACTAACATAAAATTTTAATATAATGTACTAACATTTTATATACTCTTTTAAATCAGAAAATCAACCATCAAATTTAAATCGTTTTCAAAAAATTATCGAGTGTAACCAAAGCTATTGTTAAAGATTTGTGGCCATCACAAGGATCTATCCTTGCGTTTATCACTTCATTGAATCAATATAACGACGACATCGTTTTGAATTTAGAATTTCATTCAAATTCGTAGTGAAGTCTTGTCAAATTCTCACCTCGTGTCAATCGACGGTCAAACGGCCAAAAGTGAGATAATGGACAAATCTTTTATTGAAAATTACGATCTTTTTGAAACTTACTATTTCTATTTGTGCACACTAACGGAATTTCGAAAATCCGTTTATTTTCAACATAACTTTACATAATCAAAAATGATGTATCATTCTACCAAAAACAGAATACTTTTTATGTGAGTTAATACAATTATTACAATTGTGTTTATTGGTTGGATATTATTCAGATGTCCTATCATTATGCATTATAGATCCAAAGACAAGAGGCTGATTTATTTAGTGCCCATGTTGCGTTTCCATCGTTAATCTGCGTGGGCGCATATTTCCGAGAACCATTTCTTGTGGACCGTACATAATGCTGCCAAGAAAACAGAAGTAATAATGTTAGTTATACTTATACGGAGGTGAACTCCGTAAATGAATCATCGCATATGCATGCCTCAGCATCGTGCAAAAAGAGGTTTGTCGAAAATGCTTCTCATATGGTTTGTTCAATGCTTAGTGTTGCTTGCGGTACTCATCCCTTATTTATTTCTTCTGCTATAAAGAATGTGTATTTTTTGTGGTCCCATAACAGCGTGCATTCAGCGCGCTCACAATCCGAGACAGCGATTTTTTCAAACGACAAAATGCAGCGACACAACATTCATTGGACTTTATTTTTAATGACCACATACAAATAACTGACAAATTAAGTCTATTTCGTAACGCCGGTGATTGTCATAGTCACTAATGACTAATAAACTAATAGAATCATTATTTGTTTCACAATTAATGACTCTACGCTAATTGGCATTCGTGTAGGATAATATAAATTTATTTCACTAGAATATTGAAGAGATGGAATAGGAGAAACTCTTTATGATTGTATTTATTGATTGCGGAGTTTCTGATAAAAATAGAAATGATTTTGAATCGTGTACCACTCGATGTCAGCTCGGCTTAATGATTCATTAGTGACCGACGCAAGTTTCTCTTATCTTAAATGATAAGATGAACTTGCGCAGTCTAGAGCCGCTCCCTACACTTTCCCTGCGTATACCGGACCTGAGTAAGGAACTCTGCGCAACTTATTATACGCGTTATTATGTGTAACGGTAACATAAGTGTGGTGTAAGTGACTAGTAAGAGTAAATAACATTTAAGATTTTTCACTTCGTAGTCTGTTTGTAATTGATACGATTTATTTTATCCCCCTTATCAGATTTCGGATACATTTAAGAGTTGCAGTTGTATTTTAATTAAATGATTATTAATGAAGCAATCTGGCGAGGCAACGACCGCGGACCGCGGCCCAGTCGCACCGCGCACGTACACGCAACCCCAGACATGCGTGCGCTCCGTTACGACACCTACACCAAATTTTTCCACATGCCCGAACAGCGGAGATAAGCGAGCGACGCCGACGTGTTATTTATTAACGAACTGAATGATCGATGGCTGGCCGGCGACACCGGACGTGGATGTGAGCGAGCGCCTTTCGAAACGCGCCGTCACTTAACCGATGCATCTCGAATACGTTTTTAACGCAATTATTTTATTCTATTTAAATCACTGTTTCTCTTATATTCTCTTCTCACATATAGTGTATATACATTCAAGAAACCATTGATGTTATGTATTATACATCGCTAAAATATGTAGTAAAGTCCTACACCATCGTACCAACAGATATTAAAAAAAGCTGATTGGCTGCTGAAATATTTCATAACTCTTAAGCCACATACGTATTACCTATTATAGTTTTCTTATAGCATAGGGGGATAAACGAACAATCAGGGCTTTCCAACGACTACCGAGGCCCATGAACATCAGCATAATTATACCGATGCGTTGCCCTCCATTTTCACCTCCCCCCCCCAAAGGCCACCGGCAACTTACAAACCAAACGAAACGCGACACCGTAGGTATCACAATACGACCGTAGTCAAGTGAGCGAGAGGTACCTCCCCGCTCGTGCCGGCCCGATTCCGTTGCATAGAAGGATGTAGTGTCATGCACCATGCATGGCACTACCTCCCTCTATGCAGCATGACACTACATCTTTCTAAATAATTGTTATCGTATATATATATATTATTATCCAAGGTGCTTCTTAGCACATTGATCTAGCTATTAACAGCAAAATTTTAATAGTATGTAGTTAGCTACATACATACATACATACATATACACAGTTATAATTTTAATGATAAATGACCGCACCTCCGTGATATAAAGTAATGTGAGGCATAGTATTCCAGACATATATATATATATATATATATATATATATATATATATATATAAACTGAGCAGTAAGCCAATAAAGGCCTCATTTGATGATGGTAATGAGGACACCTTATGAGAGACAGACAAGAAAGCAACTCGGGTAGTTGTTAATTTTGCTATCAAATTTTATAATAGGAACTCCGCTAAGCCCATATAACATGTGTCATGTAGCATCTATTATAACAATAATAGCTAATGTTGAACTCGTTGCAATGTTATGGCTCCATGAAACGTCTGAGCAACGGTTCACGATTAATGACTGAATCGAATGCTTTGTTTGCGTTAGGCGAATCCTTCAACCCTTTAGTAATGTCATCCGTTCCGCTCTAGCTTACGTCACGTAGCTGTGGCAGCTGTGCGTGCGCTTTCTAATCAGTCGTTTAAGTCGACTAATTACATGTGTGACCGAAATATATTCTGCAAGACTATCATTTTCATAGTAAAGAAAATAATTAGCTTCATAATCATTAACAAAAAGATTCTAACTTCATAGATAATTTTAAATATATAAAAGAATAATGAATGAAAATTCAATAATTAATCTCCGGTCCGGGAAGGCTGCGAGTAGCAGGAGTTCGGTCGTCTTGGCGTTCATTGAGAGAGGCCTATGTCTAGCATTGGACCGGTAAGGGCTGATAATGATGAAATGATGCATCATCATTGAAACGTCTTTAACAATATCTCCTCTTAAAAATTTACAGACAAGATAATTGACATTAGTGTCGTGTAGCAAGTTGTTACATGAAAATAGATTAAGACACACTGCCAAATCGTGGATCTTAAATGAACTCATGTATATCAAGCTGAGCAGTGTTGCTCGACTTGACCATATCAAATCTCTACTTCAACATGAGGACATTTTAAGGTTTTACGGACAACATACATTTTATAATCTGTACTGTGCTGTTAATTGACAACTCCTACAAATTAAATCGTATAACAAAAATGAACATTAATCTTAAACCAATGCCACTGTCATTGCAACATATTAAAATACTATTTTAAGCAAACATAATGATCACAAGGTTAAGTGTCACAATTTGACAGAAAATACCTGCGACATAAATAATAAACGTCCACGTCACGACCGGATTACCCAGATCCAATAGTTTGACGTAACGGCTGAGGTGGAATTATAAGCTCGATAGCTGATCGGAAATTCGAGGTTCAGGTTCGCGAGGCAGGTTAGACCAGTCCCGAGACCTCACAAGGACCCCAGTAAACCTGTTAGATTCGTTGCACGATTTTTACGTGCACAGCTACCGGAATCTCATTCACGTGTTGCACCGCCCGCGCGCTCCGCTCCGCTACCAGTTAACCCGTCAAATGACTCACGCCGTGGTTAAATGCCAACAGCTAGCTTTTCCAGTTTTCTGTTCTAATTCGCATATTGTGTTCTCACATACTTGACGTAGCTGTGACGTCCTAAGTAACTTTAGTTGACTCATTATATAATTACAAGTACATATGATTAGTGGACTAACACAGGAGTGAGTCATTAAATGCTTGATCGTTAAATTAATCAATAGACTTTTGACGTATTTCTAATAAGTCTAATTTCTAGTTATCTTTAGGAATTATCTAATTTAATTTTAAACATTAAAATTGTTTGAATTCTAATCATTGCATCAGCTTTAATATAAAACTCTAAACTAAGTACTATTATATATAAAAAAAACTTTCGAATCAATCAACAGGAATACGGAAAATCTCCTAGTTGAAAGTTGCAATATTTGGTTTTGCCGTGTAATTTGCACTGGTATGGAATATTATTTCCCAGTAACATTTGAAAGGCTACTAGAAGTAAGATTCCGAATTTGTCAAGTCTCATTTGTTTTTCAGGAAGAAACTTGTGAAATGGTAAAATACGGAATGCATTATCTACACTGCAAGTGTTTGTTTAGGATGTTAATAAGTTGATTTATATTAGAAGGTGAATTGGCCAGGCCACAATGGGCGTTGCTAATACACATAAATTGTATACGTAGCCATTACAATGTTATAATTGACTATGAATATTTAATGTCACTTTATCTTACCAACTAACATAAACGCAAACTAAAATACTACGGAATGTTTCGCGCAAATATAATCGTAATAGAACCGTAAGGCCTTTCACTTGCACGTCCACCGAAACAAACTATCAATACCGATCTATACCGAGATATCAACGAGCCACCAGGAACAGGAATCAGGTAGAACTACGGTCCGGTCAAACTCGTCCGACGCGTGCTTCCAACATTTTTTTTATTTGTCTGCATCGTCAGATACCGCTGGGTGTGACGTCAGACGACCTAAACTGGTTGGCGAGGGAACAGGGATTTGCCTCGTATCCTTCCGGTTCTGCAAGTGGTTTGGACCTGTTCTACATTCTGGTTGCACACCAGGCGACCCGACCCGCGTGACGTATCTGCACCCGCACAAATATTCGCATGCAAACCGCATAGTTAACACTCGACGTTTGAACCGGCTTCTTAATTTAAAAAGCAAACCGATATACGCTGATTCATTGGCGTCTTCACAACCGATACTATAATATGTGGTTATTACTGTAGATGTGAACAAAGGTCAGTATGTTGGAAATGGTCACGCCTAATAACAGGTTCGTATGCAGGCCACTCGTAAAACTACAGGCTGGGAATACCAGTATTTGACGTGATGCGTATTTCATTGATATAATATATTCAATGGAAATCATCCGATCGTTTCTTGTGAACGTTAAATCGATTCTAGAGCCTAATTATAAAACCTTTAGGTTGTAAATCTTTGTTTTTATAACTTTATGTAGATACTAGCTGACCCGACAAACGTTGTTTTGCCGGGTTGGGTAGGCAACCCTTATCATTTAGGGGTGTGAAAAGCAGATAGTAGCGGATTCTCAGACCTACTGAATATGTATATAAAATTTGGTACAAATCGGTAAAGCCGTTTCGGAGGACTAAGGTAACTGATATTGTTACACAAGAATTTTATATATAAGATAAATAATAAAAAAAGCAAATTAATTACGTCTGTCATATTACGAGTGACGACCTTACATAAACTTCCTAATGTAATAATACAACTATAATTTGTATTCCATTTAAATGTTAATTTATTGAATTATTATTGAGTAAACCATTAGATATTAATTAATAATTCAATATTGTAACGTTTGGTCATGCGATGTATCTACTGTTGATTTAGCGTTTATTTAAAATTCACATAGTTTTTTTCTCAATGTTCAAACTTTTTCATCGATGGTATACCCAATCTGTTCTTGAATTATCTATGGCGATAGTGATTGTGTATGATATGATAATATTTTAGTGACTAAGTACCTAAAAAAGTAAGAAATACACGATACACTTTCTTTTTAAAATATGCGTGTAGACAAACAATTTAATCTATGCCAAGGGAAACTACTCTTTAAATTGGAATAAATAAAGCCGATGAGCTCTTACAGATCGCAATCTTTGCCAAATTTCATTAAAATCGGTTTAGGTATTTTTGCGTAATAGAGAAACTATATCCAAATATGTATTCAAACGTGTAAATTTACAATGTTAGTAAGATTTTTCATTTTCCTGTCCACAGAAGACGTAAAGAAGTGATGGAGGTGAGCGCGGAGTGCTGGAGGGCATACTCACAGGGTGGCGGCGAGCATCCCCTGAGCGTCGCCGCGTCGGCCATGCTCGGCGCCGAGGACCAGCCCTCCGCCCTCGAGTACTACAAGCTGCCGCCGCTCACTCAGGACAATCATCTCAGTTTACACAAAGAAGTTTGGCAGTAAGTCATGTTACCGGAAAGGAAAATTTCTACTTGACCTTTCGTAATCATTACTTCCAATTTAAATATTAATTAATTGATACATCATATTAGCACCCGAGTATATGTTGGTTTATAAATCATGACTTTCCACGGTATTGACGTAGATGCTGCTGTATGGGCAACGTGACTTCATTTGAAATATTTATTACCTATGATTAAGTATACGTAAAATTATGTAAATATCACAGTTTACATTCCCGTAATCGTTGACCCGATACAAAATAAAACGACCTTGATTTTGAAAATGGCTAACCGTGATGTTATACGGCGATTTGTAAAATACGACTTCGACCCATATAACAACACATAGCTGGCAATGGATAAAAAAACACGAAAAAGCAACTCGAAAATCGATATCAATAATCGATTCTCACGGCCATACGTTATCAAACATTCGTGTATCGGACGATTAACATTATAATTGTCGAGATCGAGGTGCATTGAATACTAAATGAATTTGCGTAAAATTTATATGTAAACTATGATAATGCCCCTTTACGTATATGGTTGTTACTGCACAGTGTCTGTTGAGTCTCACGGCCTAGTACACAGAGACAGAGGCCGCGTGGCTTCCGCCCTAAGGAAAGGTGTAAGAATAACAAATAATAAAAATGGTAATGTTCCACTCAATAAATCATAGATGCTCATTTGAATACGTATGGCGGGATTATCGGAATAGGAGTTCGCAACTGCGATCAACATCTTATCCCCTTCAGAGTTAAGACTATCCGTTTATATAATTTAAATATTAACATCTTTTTTTGCATTCCGATCGCGAATATCGTTTCAAGATTCTGTCATAATTTTAGATTGAGACGAAATTTATATCTATACGGTTAATTATAAACATTTAATAATTCCATTTCATTTTTAAAGTTTTATAGACCATATAAAAAGAAGGAAATATTAAAGTGATACAAAATTTTATAATGAAGGATGACATTCCCATAGAAATCTGACCCCGAACAAATTATGCTCGCTCTTTGAGATTGGTTGTTAACAGCATCCTTTGAATAGCGACACAAAAATGAGCAAACGCCGTGTCACATTCTAAATGTTAAAAGATGCATAATGTTAACTTAACACTACTTTATACCCTTTATGCACGTTTTATTATGCTGCATAAGGTATAAACACTTTTGTTAGTATTATAAATTCTGGTGTTTATTGGAATGTACAAGTTTTATTAGATGCTCCGTATTATTTTATATAAATGCGACGCTTATATTAAAATCAAAACTCTTCGTCAAAGTTTGAGTTTCTCTACGTTGCGTTACGAGCAATAAAGTCTGATTATGAAAGGCATCTCAGCATATCGATATGAATGTTGCATTATTGTTGTTTGTGGAGACAGCTTGTCGTGTCATCGTCGTCCACGGGAGTGAATATACATACAAATAATGACAATAGACGGATGTGGCTGGAAGCGGCTCACATTGACAAGGACGCCCAGGACTTGTCTCGGCGCATTGTTGGCACGCGTCCCACGCGGCCCACGCGCCAGCGTCGCCCCGGCACTTCTCATTCATACATTCAAAATTATAACGAATGTTCAATCTCGCCCGCACCCATGTGCGCTGTGTCGCCGCTAGCGTTTGTATGCTAATCCGATATATAGTTCTGTGCCATAGCGTCGTCGGTTTCGGCCCGTTGTAGGTATTTGTTGTCTAAATTGCTCGTAATATTTGAATTGAATGCACGATAGATGTAGAAATTAACTAGTTCACTGTGTATTATGTCCCGAGCGATCCGTAGGCGGAGGCGCATTTCGTAAGCGTTGCGCAGTGCGCGGGCGCAGCCTGGCCGTATATCTGCCCAGAAACGTGGAAATTGTAGGTATTAAGTAAGTGAAAACGCCGGCCATAACCATTAATAGCTGTCGGTGGCTCTCGAATGCTAACATTAAGATTAGCATAGAAACGCGCACCGGGATGACTCTAGGAGGGCCTCGACCTCTCGACCCTGTCAATGTCCACACTCACGAGTAACGGGAAAAGCGCTTCTATCGAAGCATCTACCCGATGCAAATTCTTAATTGTAGAATTATACGCAGTTGCAAACTCTCCATGGTCCTATTATTAACTATTTTAATGGAATATTCCGATAAAAGTTGTAAAATTGTACATAAACTTTATTGAACTATATGAATAAATTTACATAAAACGCAGCGACAGTTTAGATAAGGCGCACGGTTATTGAATCGGGTACTTCAGATTCGGTCCTGACGGTGGGTACATTTGAAAAGGTTCGTTGATTGTCTCTTTCCGTATCGTTTGGTCCGCGGTAAACAAATACAACGATAGTTGAACTGGATTTGGGTAGGTTAGACTCAAACCAAATGAGTTCAAAGTGAACTTGTTTTAAAGACTGAGCCTGTTGACCAAAGAAAGCTTGTTCCCGAAGGAACTCCGATGACAGCTCGTGAGCGTTACACTCTATAGTATAAGTAGTACGAGCTTCTTCAGACCATTCTTTTTCAACCGCGTAGCCTATACGTCAAGGGAAATATCCATTTTTTTTCCATCGTAATCTATATGTGTGTGTAAAATCATGACAATATAAAGCAGTTCAAATTTGTTCTTGCATGAAAGTGTAACAAACATACATCCATATTCAAAAACTTTTGCATGTAGGTGTAACGTACATAGGGTTTACAGAATGGCTGCTGTCGTTTTATCTGCATTACTTAATTATATCTTAACTGGCACTTATATTGAACTTGGGACACTTATCAAAGGAGTAGGTAAAAGTAAAAGGTGACCAAATTCGAAGGAGTGTTTGCGTGCCACCTTTAAGGATTATCGATTTATTTCTATGGAAGAATTATGTTATGTTTAAAATTTAAACCACCAATATCTTTCTAAAACATGCCTTTAAATTACTGGGAAACAATGCGCCATGGCTTTTGAATAACTACTGGATTTTTTCTCGGTTGCGAGTAATTAATTTTTGGCATGTAAAAAAATTTGCTTAACATTGCGATATTTTAATTTGTAAAAACTCGGGAGCTAAAACCGTGTGACCCATTTAGCGCTAAAACCGGTTTCCTCTTGAAGATGTCAGTATTGTTAGTAACATAACAGTTAATGCCATACAATTCCCCCAAGAGCATCGGACCCTCTTTAAAGTATAATGTGTAAAAAGATAGCGATATCGTTACATTCTTTAAAGCCGCGGTCAGCGTGGATCGAAATATGAATTCAGGGCTTGACCATTCTTCGTGACCATTCTTTTTAACGGCGTATTTCCATTGACATGACAAGGATTTTGCGAATTATTACCAGCAGCTGCCCGCTTCACATTATTATTTATTTAATTAATTTCAATGTAATAACTCTTTTATTGTGGCATGTTAAGATAAAGGTTACCTATCATCAATGTGACTTGTTAAAATGTTTTTTATTCAATACACTTTGTCATAAAATATTTTAATGCATCATGAATATTAATAAATAATGAATTTACGACGTCCTCTTCACTCGTTCGAAACAAAAGTAAAAAATAAAGCACCTACTGTGGCACACTCAATATATAATTGATTTTGAATAACGACTTCTAACTTGAGGTGGTAAAATTACGATCGGGTATCATACGATAAGAAGACAGGCAATCCCCATCAGAAGTACGTTCAACACGTAAAATTGACTTCAGCTTTATATAACACAGTAAAGATCGTGAATATTTTCAATTAGAGATTTTAACAACAAAATTGGTTTCGTGAGAAAAGCAACAGTAAACCTACATTCGGTCGATTGATATATTCAAATAGTTTGGATTACATTACATCGGATGCTAGCGCCTTCATCTCACTTTATCGCTTCATAGATACTAATCTGTTCGTCAAACGATGTATAAACTGTCGCCGCGTCCGATTTAATACCGATAGTGGAGCTCGACTATAACTGTAAGGGAATGTGGCATCATTATTTTTATTGATATTATCTCTGTAAAACTTTATATGCTAAAAAATTCTGCCTTAACTATCTACATGAATAAAAATGGTATTAACATATGTATTAATTTTCTTTATTTGTCTTAAGTTAAACATTATCGATGTGCCTAGCGATATTGGATGGATAAGAGTTTATAATCAACGCGCATGTGGTGCGGATACATAAAATATCCAGTGTTACTGCACAGATATGCTTAGGAAATTATGGTATGCTGGAACTAAGTGTGCAACCAACGACATCTACCTATATTTTAACACAATAAAGTGTAGCAATAGAACAGAGTCATGCGATTATGATATCCAAGACTGTTTATTAGTAATATAGTTACGTCTCACGGGACAACACAATACTTGTTAAGTAAATGAAACTAGAAAGAGCTATTGTTGAATTAATATTACGTATATATAAATAATGACATATGTCTTGGCGTTTATTGAAAGGGGCCTATGTCCAGCAGTGGACCGATAAGCGCTGATAATGATGATAATGATGATATGTAAATAAGTGATAGATGAATAATCACGTTAAAAGTCGTTCAAATCGATAACTCTTTTTCTTCCTTATCTAATAATTTAATGAACATAATAATATCTTCAGTAAATAAGAACGCAAGTGTAATCACGTGTATCAGCTAGAGCTTAATTTACTTAAATTTACGAGGATTATCGACGTCATTATAAATTTGTAAAATCAATGCTATGAATATAAAACAATATGTATTGACCTGAAGAATACAGAAAGAAATAATTATCATAGTCAACAACTAAAAAGGTCACAGACATTGCAGGTGTAAAGAAGTTTGATTATTCATAAAATGATAGAGAAGAAATTAGAGTATACACGCAATACATGCGATGAGGGTTACTCGCCCTAAATGTAGCATTGTCGATATTTCATCATGTGTGAAAGGGTGTTAAGTAAACATTGCAAATAATTATAAAGGCGACTGCAACCGTTCTATAAGTTACATTCATAGATAAATTACGTATTTGCATGCCAAAAGTTATACAGATGCTTGAAACATCTTTTGCGATCTTGAAGCTTACCTTTTTAATACCGACTCTGTCATGCAAATTTTAAGAACATGACACCTATATCTGATCATGGAGTTTGGGAAACGTTTTTTTTTCTATATAGAATATAGCTAATAAAACCTTTATCAGCCTCTACCAGTATCACGATAGCAAATTTATTAAAAAATGACTATTGTTACAATTTTGACTTATTTATCAATAATCGGCGCTTCAAGAAAACTCCAGGTACCTAATTCTAAACATTTGTGTAAACTTGTACAACTTTCTCATTCTTAGTCATAAATTAGTCTGTAGTGCTTAACAGAGTATCTACCTACTTTTTGTAAATATAGCCTTGATCATAGCATATGCGTAGTAAAATATAGTGGTTCCTATTATACATACAGAAAATATTAGACAATTTAATCGTCATCGTTATGTGTCATTGTATTTTTTTTTTCATTCACATACCGAGACTCGCCTTAAACTTTTTGAGCGAAATTACCAACGATTTCTACACACGCTTACTCACAGCAAAATACTAGGTAGGCTAATTTAAGTCGACCTACCCAGTCACCTCAATAACGCCATCAAATTTGATACATATCCACATAATAACTGTAAATGAAACTTATTAAGATTTATGTAGAGCCCGTTAACGAAGGCCCGCGGCGTAGTCGGAGTTCAGCTGTCTGTTATACGTACGTTTCGTCGCTAAGCTTCCACACAATGGCGTACAAGCAAACACGCCATTGTGCGAACCGTGAGTGTATGAATAATGTTATCTATTGCTACGAGCAAGCTGCGACCGGATTAATGTAAACCTAATTTACATTTCCTTCGATTGCGAATATATCTTTCGGCAATTGATATCCTTTAAAAATGGTAAATATTTTTAAATAATTACATTTGGTACACTAGTCTTGTAATCCCATAAAAATCGATTTACAGGAGTCCTTTAAAATAAATTAATTTAGTATGACATACTTGGCATTTTATGAAATTTCTTTGTCATGTTCTTTCACAAATTAAAATAAATCATAAGATATTAGCGACGCGGGAATTGCAATCGGACACGGCTGACGGGACTCGGTGCTCGCGGGAGGTCGCCGGCTCCGGCCAATTCGGACGCATGAAATAGTGCCAAGAGAGTCTCTTATCTAAAATAAACATCGGAGCGCCAATGAAACATGTCTTCAATTATCATAAATCGGCGCGCACTGACACCGGCAAGCCGACGAAAGCCGCGCCCCGCGCCTCGCGAAGGCGGTTGCTCTCACATGCGAACAAATCAAATAAATTTAATGCATCTGACAACATATTATTTGTAATAGTCTTCAATGAACCCCGCTGCTTGAGTGGGATAATCTGTGTAATTTGTGGTTATTAGTTTATTAGTGTTTAAAACACAAAACGGTAGACGAATTTAAATATTTGTTTTTATTAAAAGAATTGTATTTCGGCTGATGTCGTGCAGAGCTTAGTTACGACTTTTGTATTATTTTGTGGTTGACATGTATGACAATTATTTAAAAAAAAATTTAAAGGATTATCGCAGCTGCCATTCAAAAATTCAAATTTCACTTAGAAAATAAAAGACTTGTATTTCAACATAATTTCTATTCTAACTCTTTGATATTGCTAGCTTTAAAAATGAAATTTCTACAGTACAAAATTAGGAACACAACGAACATAATAATTGTGTTTTATTAATGAAAATATTCAAAATACCAAAAAAATCGACAATAGAAGTTTTATACAATAGGGGGGTAAACGAGCAATCGGAGTCTTTCTACAGCTACCGTGGCCCATAAACATCCACATAATTACTATACCGATGTGTTGCCCTTCCCCTTCCCCAATGGGCCTCCGGCTACTCACAAACCACACCATGTGCGACACTAAAGATGCCGCTTTACGTCGGTATTATGTGAGATGAGTGATGAGAGCACAGTTCTTTTTTCATTATATATACACGAGCGATCGGAGCCATTTGGTCATCGACACCGGTGAAAGCCGTCTTTAGCAACTTTGTAAGCAGGGAATACATAAGATATAAGTAAGTAAGTACCTTCACGCCTGTTACCCCCGAAGAGGTAGGCAGAGATGTGTTAGTACATTCACAAGTCGTAATGTTAGAACACCCACGATTAGCCAAGGTACTGAGGTCCATGATGTCACAGGTGGCAAGTCTATAGCCACTTCGGGCACATTCTAATCCCGGACAATGTAATGCGTGCTCAGAGTAATATATATATAAGATACAATCAAGTATAATTATTTAATTTAGCCTTCTACTAGACAGAGGCTGCATAATAAAAAAAACTATTTTTTCATATAAAATCTCTGTGATTCAGACCTATCTATAAATGTTATCACGACAAATTATATCTAAATACAGTGGCTGTTGAAAATAGGAGTGTGAGTCATTGTAAGAAACCGTAAGTGATTGCCGTTCAGTTTAAGCCTATCCGTTGCCCTCCAGCCCCTCCAAATTTGCCACCGGCTACTCGCAAACCGCACGAGACGCAATCCTGAAGATGTCACTTGACGGCGGTATTATGTGAGCGAGAGGTACCTCCCCGGTCGTGCCGGCCCCGTTTCCGTTGCATAGAAGGATGTAGTATCATGCACCATACGTGGCACTACCTCTTCCTGCTTATGCTCTGCTGTATACTGTACAAAAACCCGGTATAGTACGTACTACAGCTAGATTTACAACGTGGCATTTAAATCAAGTTCTGTCTGAAACTTCAAGTGTACCGCAGATATTATACCAATGGTTATAAATGTGTATTTTTAATGTTAGAAATTTAATGAAACTAGTTTAATTAAAAAACATAATAAAACGACTCTACCTTTATGGCCCATATGAAAAATTAAAGAATGGACTTTTAAAGAATGTACTCATCAAATCATATTCTTAGAGAGTTGATCCGTAAGGTTTTGGCTCCTCTTCAGGTGTAATAATTATTACTGGTTCCTAAACTAGTAATAATTATTTACTTTTGATTGTCACGATCAGCTGATAAACGTTATTTTAATTTTGTCATCTCCTTATCGTTATATCTTATTATAAAACAAACTCCGCTCAGAAGAGACTGCTTCCTCTGACTGGACCTCCACGTCGTTTTTACTAATGGATACAGTGATTTCTGAGGTAGTGTATAATTTGATTGTGTTACCCTGGACGGATCTCTAGTTTCTAATAAAATAATCGTCCCACCTACGATTTTTTTCCATAAGTATGCAAAGTAGCCAAGTTATAAGCAAATGTTTCTTGGCAAATGATTAAAATGTATGTTTGTATAAACAAAACAGTTAAAACATCCTTGTGCACCTGTCGCAGAACAGGCACCTACTGGTGTAACCCGTTCCTCGCTTGTGTTCAATATTAAATAATTTGTCGATATATGATCAACCATCTGGAAATTGTTCTCACCAGACTTTATTTTGTTTTTTAGTCGCATTAAAGAACCTTTGAGAAGTTTTGTTCCTCGTATGCTACTTTAAAGTGTTTTCATTGTCATAAAGTAGTGCGATGTCCTCCTTTTTTTTTTTTTTTTTCGGAGGGACCTACTACTGATTGGCGGCACTTGGCCAGCCCTAACAGTTCGACTGATTACGGAAGACTTTTTGTCTTCTGGTTATAGGTAGACGATAGGGGGACAGACCCCCCCTCCTTTCCCGCAGATGGGAAAAAGCAAACCGGAATTTTAGTGGACATTACCCTATCGTGGTTATTTTTGGGACTGAAAAGGGGGAGCGGTCCCCCTCCCCACGCTAGTGGGACGACGCGCGCACGATGCCGTTTAATGTAATGTTACGGGACGTGTTTAGGAAAAGTTGAGCTCGTCTTTCGGTTTGGCTTGTCAGAGGAGGCCGGCCTCCTCCCCCACCCTCTGACGGGTGGGGTCGATTTGCGCTTCAATTCGGCTAAAAGCCGTGATAATGATTTAATTTTTATTTTTAGAGTGCGATGTCTGTAGTATAGTTTCACCATTTTTCTCACTGGTAAGAATGATGTTATACATCGTTACCACCCAAGACCTTGAACCTATGTCGGAAGCATGCTCTTTCGATCCCTGAAACTTTGAGGTTTTATAAAATGAGCAGTTATAGGTAAAAATATAGGTATAACCTGCAGATGTAGCAGTCACAGGTTATACCAATCTGCTTACTCTATAGATCTAAGCTTACTCCCTTGCCTTGAAATTATAATGACCAAGATAACAATTCAGATAACTTGTAGATAAGATATAAGAAACGACAAATAGGTTGTCTAGTTAAGTCCTGGTCGAAAAGTGTGAAATAATAACAAATGTGTGCAATAAGAAATAGAATATTCAATATGGAAGATATTGAAATCACCTGACACTAGAGTCGCTTGTAAATCGTGGTGTTCCTCAAGGTACTATATTGGGTCCTTCATCTGAAGTCTAGTGTCAGCTGAGGTGTTTCCCACGGTTCTATGTGGGGTCTATGTGCTAACGTCTATTAGCGATCATTTGTGTTTGATTAATATAGTTACAAATTTTTAGTAAGACCTAAACCAGGGGCTCACATGATACCACCGTAGAGTGACATCTTTTGTTTCGCGTTTCGTGGAGTTTGTGAGTAGCCGGTGGCCCATTGAGGGGGGGGGAATCATCGCATCGGTATAGTAGTCATGTGGATGTACATGGGCGGTGGTAGTCGTAAAAGGGTCTGATTTCTCGTTTGCCCTCCTGTACTATACAAAAAAAAAACCCAACTTATTGTTATTATGATTGCCTTTATTATTATCAAATAACGATGAGATAATTCGTTCGAAACGTCATCTAATACAAAGTAATGAAATATAAGAATTTTTTAAATTATATAATGGATATTGAATGGAATCTCAGGGACTCCAGTAACATAGAAAAATGTACAATGAAGCAAAAATTACCTTCCACATAAAATTTCTCCCCATTTTAACCCCTTCAGTTCACTAATCAGTCCAGTTTCTTAAAGTCCTATCTATCTATAGATATACAGATAATAACGTCGTCTAATTAAAATCCACACCGGTGTCATGGTCGTATCCGTTGATATCTGTACATTTCATAATAGCGTTGGTGATTTTAAAATCATCATTATCACCATCGGCGCAGCAGCCAGACCACTTCGACCGCTATATGTAGGCTTTCCACAGATAGCGCCACCAGTCACAGTCTGAGGCTCCATGCAATCCGAGGCCTCTAAGACCTTAGCCAGATTTCAAAAGTAATTAATAAGTACTTTGCTAAAAATATTTGTTATTATATTACTCCCCTCATTTAATATGATAATAATAAATATTCAAAGAACCAAACAGATTATGATATAGTCTCACTATTTGTTTACAAGAAGTGAGAGGATTCAAATTCTGAAATATTGATACAATAACACTAGTTAGGTACGAAAATCGTATTTCCATAATAATTATTAGTCTTTGCAATAACATTTACCACTTGTTGTATCAGGTAATAGGGGTACTTATGTAGCTATTTAATATTTGGTATAACATATATGTTTGAATGCTCCTACTTTTAGTTTAAATAATTTAGAAATCTCTAAGTTTTTCGGTGTATCATAATTATATAAACATCTGCAATTCTTTAAATTCAACTTGTCGAAATTCGATTCGATTCTATTTTTTATCGACTTGGAATGTGTCATGTCTGTTGGATGGATGCTGCTAATAGTCATTTTTGTCTTGGATAGGTTCGGCTAATAGTCATTTTTGTCTTGGATAGGTTCTGCTAATAGTCATTTTAGCTTCTAATTAAGTAGGTATTCAGTGTGTATAGTACCTATTAATTGTGAGTAAATGGGTATTATACTCACCCACCTAAATGATATATCTGTCTAAATAGGTATAAGTTGAACACGATATTTCAGATATTCTGTCATTATCACATTTTTTAATTTTATGAACAAAGTTACGAATATCTTAACTGTCATACCTCTATATAAATCTTGCGTGAGTTACCCTCATTGAACACGATATTTCAGATATTCTGTCATTATCACATTTTTAAATTTTATGAACAAAGTTACCAATATCTTAACTGTCATACCTCTATATAAATCTTGCGTGAGTTACCCTCGTTACAAGCAGATTAATTTTTCTCATCTTTGGACCTGAAAATTCTTATTATAAAGATGAGTGATAACATTAGTTAGATATGAATTAGGTTGATGCTAATAATTTATTGATGTGATCGCTCAGGTATTAAATTATTAAATTATCTCATTTTAAAGTTTACCATCACTGAGCTTCTAATTTCAGCACACCCGGTGAATGCCCAGGGAAACCAAGTTTAAAGGAAATAAAACAATCTAAATTTTACTTTTAAAAGTAATGTATCTATTATTATTATAAAACATATTTGTATTAAAAAAAATGATCAACATTTAAATAAAAAATATTTTCATTCTAATTTAATTCAGCAGTGTAAGTCATTACTTAACGTAAATTTAATTTTTGATCCTGAAAGTGAAGAGATTAAACTTTGATACTTTCAAGAAAGTGAAGAGATTAAACTTTGATACTTTCAAGAAAGTGAAGAGATTAAAGACATACAGTAATAATCTAAATATTATGTATTAATGCCATATTTGGAATTTAATATAGATTTTTAAAAATTTGTGTTAACTTAGCGTAACTTATCAATTTATGTCGGGTAATTAATGCCAGCAAAATAAATGATCTAAAACGACTAGTCGAAGATATCGTATACATATGTAGAGATAAAGTTGTATCTAAGTTTGTCAACAGTACGTAGAGTAATAATTTGAGTATGCGCGCGCACGGCTCGCTGTGGCGGCGGCGCGCGCGCATCGCCAATCACGTGTGTATCCCCTCCGCAGGGCCGGCGGCACACTGAAAACCGCCAATGGCGGCGCCGGGGCGGAGCTGGGCGAGCTGTCCGGGCTGCTGCACGCGGGGCTGGTGAAGCGCGAGCCTGAGGACCTGAGCCGCAAGGTGGCCGCGCCGCACGCGCTCTCGCCGCCGCGACACAAGGTGCGTCACACGACCGCACGCCGCCGCCGCGCGCGCACGCACACACACGCACCGGTCACTCATGTCTCTAGCGCGCTTGACGTACGATGTACCGAGCACTCGGCTCGACCACTGACCGCGCCCGCCCGCGCCCGACCGGCCGGCCAGCGCCGCCCGCCCTATCTCTAGCATCCAAGGACCGCTAGTCATACGTGAACGTGATATAAACCTAGTGTACGTGAAGCTGTGAACTGTGTTGTGACATGTACGCTTCGACCGTACGCAGCGGACAGTTATCGTGGGAGAGCGCGTGTAACAGGCGCGTGTGTCCGCAGGTGGCGGTCGGCGAGCCCGGTGAAGCGTCGCCGTCCCCGGTGCCGTCGCGGGCCTCTTCTGCAGGCTCGCTGCTCAACCCGGACGCGGCCATGTACGCGACGCAAATGTTCGTGCCGCCCGGCACTCCCAGCCCGACGCCGTACGGCGAGCAGCCGGCGTATCCTCGCCAGACAGCACCTTTCGGCGAGTCGTATTACAGAGAGTACTTCATCGGCGAAGGCTACCAGCAGAGAGCCGCGCCTCCGTACAGCGATACAGAGTCCGCGTCGGTATCCACGTTCGGCGAGCGGTATGCGGCGCCTCGCTACCACAGCAAGAGCGTGATCGCGGCCGCGGGCCTGACCGTGGACCTGCCGTCGCCGGACTCCGGCATCGGCGCGGACGCCGTCACCCCTCGGGACCACACGGCCGTGCAGCAGGTCGGTGTTGTGTGTACGAGACCAGAGGGCGCGGGCGGGCGGGCTTCATACAAAACACTCACACTATACACTATACAAAACACATTTGCTTAAGAACCTATATACGCGTTTTATTCTAATCTTTTATCATTATTTTTTTTGAATTCATCTATAATAAAAATTTCGAAAAAAATGTTACCCCATATCCATTCAACTGTGTAATGAACGCTAATGAAACCTTAGTTTATCTGTACATTAACCTACATGTTTATCATTACCGTTTATTCTGATCAATTCAAAGAACCCTGAAATATTTCGAATTGATTAGAATATCCGTCACTGAAGCCCTCCCGCGCTCTCTTGATAAGGTTTATAAACATGAGCAATTCACTGGGCGAACCATAAAATAGGGTGGAACAGATTCTATATAATATAGATTCACGTTACTTATTAAAAGCAGAAGGATCAAAAATATATTCATCGTAGTTATTTTCAATTTTGTAATCGTAATACGATTAGTAAAATTACTTGACATACCTGATCATAACATCACTATAGTTTGAAACTCCGGAATTTAAAACATTTCGAAATTACTTAATCACTATTAAAGTATCTTGAAATATCATCATAGATTGCACAATTTAGCTTACCAAATGCATCTAAAATAATATTCAAAGCACCTCATAGCTTTGAGTAGTATAAATTATAGTTGATACCTATTGGTTTTATTTTATATGCGAACTAAGCTGTTTACTTCTATAATATTGACAAACTGTTGTATTAATACTCACAGTAATGTTAAAAATACCATTAATTAATGCGCTTGAAATAACTTTATGACGTCCATACAGTTTTATTAAGTAATTAAATGTTTCTAATTGCATCTTTATTGACACGGTGGATATTTAATCACGGACAATGTCGTGACGTGTTAATGGACCTTCATTGCGATATATCTAGGAAAAGCTTTGTATTTAAAATAACAAATTGACATGACTTCTGTATAATCGGGTTGAGAATTAAGTGGTTCTGAAGGGCTTGTAGTTAGGTGTGGCGTTCACGAGCTGTATACAATGTCGCAGTGCCTACAATGAAACTAACCTTGTGTCTCCTGCCAATAGAATCTGTAATGTCGGCTGACTTAGAAATACGTTTTAAAATATCAACTTTATATATCTACGATAGGTGTCGGAATGCCTATGGACAGACTAGACAATTTACATTGGAATTTTATTATTGATGTAACAATAAAATAGTTCTTAACTAGATGTATTTTGTTATCATAAATAGTAAAAAGATTGGTTAGCTATACAAAAGTGTGTTAGTTTGGGGTTCGTTTTGTTTGGTGATATAATTTGAGATTAGGAAAATCATGGCAGAAGGAGAGGTCGGGATCGATTATACGATACAGATTTCCCATCTACATGTAAACAGGCAAAAACAGGGCACACCGACGTAAAACGTTTAACCACGTAGATAGGTTTCAGGACGTAGGTGTACCAGCTTAAATCTAGATATATCTAAGGAAATGACGTCATTATAAATAGAACTTATCCTAAATGGCGTAAACATTTCCTTATAATGAATTACATATACTTACGTATATTATGCTCTTTTAAATGTTAAACAGCACATATTACTTCCTTGTGATTATGTTTTCGTATTGTTTCGCGTTACATCAAAATGTGTTATACAAAGTGAAGTCTTTAATATATGGATGGCATAGTATTTATATAAATTTTTTGGCGGATAGTTTTTTTTTATCTTTGTAACTAATCTTGATCTCGTAAAATGTTATTAAATGTTAGAACATCGTAACATAGCAGGTCCAGTGTGCGTAACAATTTACTACTATCAGTGGGAATACACGTAACAAAGAGTTTTTTTATACTTATTGTACAACTAACAATGTACATTTGCACTTCTGGTGTTTTAGTAGATTTTATTGTGTTCGGGTTAACAGGTTTGAATTCCGCTGGCAGAAATTTGTATGTTCAATACAATGTTTCGTGAAATATATTATATGTAATATACTGATGATTAATGTTGTTGTTACACGCTATATTAAGTATTTATGTGTAGGCTAACCTACATATCCAAATGATAGTTAGAAGTAGGTAGGTTATACATGTAATGGTATAGATTTATGAATCCGCTATGCAAGTGAAACTTTGAATTTAACATAATTCGCGTGACAATTGTACAGACTATAGCAAGCTGAAGCTGGCGACGTTAAATGTTGCGTATACTCTTTCTACGCCAGCATATCTTTGCTACGATTGCGTAGTAGAAAATATCAGAGTGTAAAAGACATACGTCAGGCAGACAAACAATATTTAGGCTTTTCGAACTAAATATTCCTCATTTTTAATTATGATGATAGATAATTATTGACCTATTAGACACAAGGTTCGTTTTATCCGACGCTCTATGCTAGGTCTAGGTACATACTCGGAACATTCATATCGTCAGGCTCTGAAGGGCACGTCCACCAGTGATAAACAGACAAGCGCTGATCATCATGAGAATAACCTAAGAATGTTACTTGACACTACGGAATTAGTAACTACTGCAATTTATACCTTCATGGATGGATGTAAATTCATTTCCCTAGTCATAACTAAGGAAATATATTTACATTTCATAACCCACATTAACTAGATTTTATCGATATTGTATCTTTACTCTATACATACAATAAATTGTGAAGGCATAGCGAGATTCGAACCCACTACACATACGGCCATCCGACCGCTGCACGAGGCGTCCATTAAATACAAGTATGCGTGTATAAACGCATGCAATCGAAGTTCATTAATCGCGTGACTTGTCAATGAGTAGTGGATGTATTAATGATAAGTATCAAGTAGACATTTTAAATGGAACGTTCGTCAACATGATTTTAGACGTATTTTCTTTTGTGTATTACGGCGATATTTAATATATTTCTTTTATAGAATAGGGGGCAAACGAGTAATCGCAACCTTTTTACGACTACCGTTGCCCATGAACATCCACAAAATTACTATGCCGATGTGTTGCCCTTCTCCCTACCTCCCAATGGGCAACCAGCTACTCACAAACCGCACGAAACGCGACACTGAAGATGTCACTT
>JAFELO010000290.1:82574-136798 GCA_017140195.1 Eumaeus atala | reverse complement strand
TCATTATCGATGAATAATTAATTATTACGTAGTTGTGAACATTAGGTATATATTTATTATGATAACAAATATGAAGTCACAATCTAAATGAAACTTACATTTAAATTCAATGCAACATGGTGTATATGTATACATAATGACTAGCTGAGACGAGGGATGTTAAAGTGCAGATAACATACCTGCCACGCCAACGTAGCATTGCTGATGTGGCAGAAACACGCATGGGTCAAATGCACCAAAAATTTTGGCGTCGTGTCTTTATTTTCTTATTAATATAACTTACGTACATTGCCTTTCACTAAGGCTATGTACGTACGTAGTTTTCGTCTAAAATCCATATCATCTTAATTTATGGTTTTCCCAGAAGAAGACATAAGGTATGATGATACAAATGTTAAATTGTTTCTTTTTTTTTATATATATTTGTAATGCTTTGTGTAAAAATGAATAGGACGAATGATGCTATAATGTGCATTTTCGCAATAGTCGTTCGAGTACACGGTAATCTGCCAGCAACCTGGGGTAGTGGAGGATGGACGAGGCACCCCTTCGGCGCACCACTCACCCGCACAAGCCCCCCGGACTCGGCCCTGGCACGACTTTGGGAGACAGAACGACGCCGACAAAATTCAAATTGCCAAATTGTAAGTAATTGTTTCTTCATTATCTTTTCAGCTGATTATCTAGCTTAGCCTTTATTTTGATTGGCAAGTTATTTTATTGGTTAACCATTTTGTGTGTTTACTGAATAACCACAAGTTAATACAAGATAAATGGAACCCAGCTACTTATTTTTAAATATCGTATCCCTAAGTTTAAAAAAATGTCTTTGGCGCGTAACCGCAGCGGTGCAGAGTAACAACCGCGACCAGTGGTTGTGGGGATCAGTCTTCCTTTTATGTCAACTCCATTCGTAAATTTAAATATGGAGAGAATTTTCTCATTGAAATATAACTCTAACCATACTTTAAATCATTATCACCGGCCTATCTTTGTCGAATGCCGAACAGTATTTTCATTTAAGGCTATTTGTTATTTTTACATATTATGTTTTTTTATAAAATTATCATCACAAGTCACATAATATATAACGACTTTCGAATATTTTGTTCAAAATTTAACTCTCTCTATTAAATAAAGTACTGTCTGGCATATTTGTATTAGTAAATTATGTTAAAATGTTTAGAGCCAACAAAATTGATTGCTAGTCATATACGAGCGCGTAGGGCGTGAATATGTAAAAACAGCCAACATCCTATGCAATCATGTTGACCCACCACTTTACAACGATACAGCTGCCCTTTCTGAGAATAAGTGTTGCCAGTCTTTCAGTCACAACTTACATCTACATAAAAATAATGTCATTTTAGACAGCTTTATGTAAAGATAAGACCCTGAAGATTACGTATTGCAATACCGCAATAAAACTCGGTATCAAATTGAGCTAGCATATACAAAATTTATACTAGATTATGAGCATATTATACAGCATGTTTCTAATTTTGGACATTTCTTATTGACAATAAAGTCAGCGACAAACGTGATATCTAATTTTTTTTTTCATAAGGACCAAAATTGGGAACCAAATTATAAATATAAAAATATTGCGTATAAAATATTCAAATGTTTTGTTATTTCATCGTTTAATTTATTTTAATGGCTTTGTCGATTTTTTTCAAATGTTATAATAAAATATTGAGATTTTTAAATTTATTATTTCATTAGTCACAATACATGTCAAAGCCTCTTTCGCCTTTTTTTGTAAAGTCTACCGCCAGGTGCTAAATAAAACTACGTGACTCTATAATAAGGCAGTAAAGGTGTGTTAATTGACAATTTCCCATGTTTTCTTCAAATGTAATGCCTGCGTTTGTTGAAAATGTGCATTTCTTATGTAAATAACAAATATACAGTCGACATTTGCGGTCCGATGAAGCTGTGTTGGGCTTCGCTTCCCTTCCACAGCATAAGTTCAGGTCAAAAAAATATCGGCATGTATTGAAAACTATAATGAAATAAATCACTAGTATCGTTATTTATATGAATTCTTGAATAATCTGCGTTGTTAGCCGCTGATTAGATAGTCTCACAGTCTACATGTGGCAGTGAGTTCATCTGAGATGACCGATGCCAAGGTTGTTTAAAGTTGTTAATCGTACAACAAACAAAATTTCTTTTTTGTTCGTACGATTGTTTATGTTTTTTTGATTGATGACCGCAATTGTTTCTTAATTATTTTCATGATCACCATTACGTATATGATCTACCGTTTTAATCTGCAACTGTACAGCAAATATCGTCTATTTAACTATTTCTATTATTCAAAACATTACACACGTCTGCCGAAATTTTATTACTGCAGAGAAAAGATAGGCATAATTGTCAATATTAATTTGAATACACAAAAAAGTATATAGACAAGACTGAACTTAGTAGTTATCATATAAAATTCAAAATTTAAGGAACTTTGAAATACTACTACTTAATTAATTGAGAGCAAGCGCACCGGCTCTCAAAAGGAGTTTGTTTCATTTGATATTCCTTTAATAAAATAACTTGTTTATGTTTAATGTTTAAAATGTTTTAGAATTGTACAGAAATTCGTGCGTTACACTTTACTTAATTATTAGGGATATTGAATTAAATTCTTATCTTTGAGGCTAATTGCTCCTGTCTTTTCTAATGTGTATAAATGATTATTTAGGCGTACATCAAAACTTCACGAAGTTTATAATTAAAATCAAAATGAGGTAAAGCAATAAACGTGGCAAAATGTTGATGATAATGATTTTGGGAAAAAAGTTAAGCAATTTATTCGTTATTTATTAGATGAATTGCCAAAATCATCTCATTTTTTTTAATTTAAGTTATATTCATTTTATAGATGTAGTAAACTTCAATTTCATAAAAATTATATAATATTATATAATATGGAAAAAAAATGATTATAAAATGTTATTTTTTCATGCCGTCAAATCCGAATGATTCACGTAAGTACCTACCAACATACATGCATTGCGTATTTCGATATAAGATGTTTGATAATTATTAATAAGTTATCCTTATAATCATAAATATTTGGTGATTGTCCTATATGTAAGTCTTATTATTATTTATTACTAACGACATGACAGTAAAAAGAACTGTGTGATAGCTCCGACACGCGATTGGAGTTTACTCCCTAAGAACGCACGCGACGTACGCAAAGTAAAGGGTTGGGGTGCTGTAGTTATGGTTACACTTCACTCCTCTTATTTGTTTCACGTCGCGCTTGTGGCTGTATTCTTAAATGTAAACTCCGAAAAATTTTCAAAATGTTGATACCTTACTATATACGACGAAAATAAATCGTTATAGAATTGCGCTGTCGAAGTAGCGGAAACAGCCGTCAACATGATAAGTGCATTAGCATTATTATCTCAATAATTACCAGCTTGCATTTGGCCCGAATAACTCCGTCGCCTTCGATTCTTAAATTAAGTCCTCTTGGTACTGCTGGTTTCACGCATTCGGTATGGAGACGTTTTCACGCCCTCACGACTGTTTGGACTTGCACTTACCGGGCAGTTAGACGCAGACGGCCTCACCGGGCCCCGGACAGCAGAAGTGAGCATTTTAAAGGTCGTATCTTAATCGAATAATGTATGCGTTGATAATTATCGCTCTAAAAAGGTATCTAATAACCCGACGTATTTACCGAGAGTTCCGTTTCTAATTCCGTCTTATGTGAAACATCTCGTATATCCACATCGTAAATGTGTTATGAACATCCGTCCTTAATTTGTAAAGCGCTTATATACTGAACGTTAATTTAATATAACTGGGTAATACTAATTGTAAGTCTAGCATACAACTAAAGCCCCTAGACAAATATATTATTTTTGAATCAAGAATATAAAGTAATCAAAAATATAAGTAAAAAATATGATATATTACAATGATAAAACACATGCCACTGGCCTTAGCATTCGAAATTGAAATATCAAATCAGTTTAGCCGACCAGACATCTTAAATATAAGCACTTCATATGTCCCTACCTACCTAATATCTGTAAAGTTTTCAAGCAAGACACTTTTTGTGGCCTGTCACTTAGATACACAAATAGCAATTAGTTAGATATTAGATCGTACAAATAAATTAAAATAATCCTATGACAGAAACAAATTTAAGATGGCTAAAAGTTTTAATTCTTACACATTTATTGCAATAATATACGACCACTATTTTAATCGTTGGCTCATTATAATTTTAATGGGCAAGAACAACTGATTAGAGATGTGAGATTGGCCCTGAACTGTTGTAATAAAATAAATTTCATAAATAAACATTCCGTTCACATGAGGCAGAAATTTGCATCCACCATAATAATTTTATAATGCTTAAATTAATCATTCATTCATGATGAACAGATCATCATTAGGGCAACAAGTATAGAGACATACAACCACTACATAGTCATCACGAATGGCGCCGAGCCTGGCCGATAAAAAAGTCTATGACAAATAGTTAATAGAGAATATATTACTCGCTTCTGATTTTAAATGTTCTCATTGTCTATGGTACGATTGATTGGCGCACTTTATTCAAATATGTTCATTATAACAAGGCGTCGAAGTACAGTCTCGCGGTCAGTAATGGGAGGAGGTTCGAGGCGGCTGATGTATGCGCATCTAATTTGGCGTAGCAGCGCAGTCTCCGCGGGACGCCCGCTCTTTGGCTCTTATCGCGGTATGCGTTTTTATTGCGACCACTTTGTTGTCGAACGTCCCGAAGCTTTTTGTGTCCTCATCAATTTCCGCGCCTCGCCCATTGATTTATTCATGAAAGATCCCAACATCTTCACGCAGGAAGTGTCTTTTTTCGGAGGCATCGCATCTGAAATTTGTAATGAAGCTCATTGGAAAACAATGCGTTCTTTATTATCCAACGCAATGGATGTACTGAGAGATAAATATGTCACCTTGTACAGGAGCGCATTTACACACGCCTCGGGCAAAAGCCTTAAGGAATAATGGCGTTGCATAAACAGTAGGTGTAGCTGGCATATCCTTTGTCTCTGGGAAGTCTTTCCGTCTATTTATCTATCAAGAGAACAACATCTATAATATACACATATAAAATGCATATTATTTTAAGTTGTTCTTTGTGGAGCCTGGTATGGTAGGAGATTTTTATAGAATAGGGGAGCGAACGAGCAATCGGAGCCTTTTTACGACTACCGACGCCCATGGACAACGAACGTACTTTCACGCCTGTTACCCCCGAAGAGGTAGGCAGAGGTGTGTTAGTACGTCCACACCTCGTAAGTAGATATACTAGAACACCCACGATTAGCCAAGGTACTGAGGCCCATGATGTCACAGGTGACAAGCCTATAGCCACTTCGGGCACATTCCAATCCCGGACAATGTAATGCGTGCTCAAAATAATATATATAAGATACAAGCAAATATAATTATTTAATTTAGCCTTCGACTAGACTGTGTCTGCATAATAAAAAAAAACTATTTTTGATATAAAATCTCTGTGATTCAGACCTATCTATAAATGTTATCATGAGATAATTATATCTAAATACAGTGGATGTTGAAAATAGGAGTGCGAGTCATTGTAAGAAACCGTAAGTGATTGCCAAACAGTTTAAGGACAGATATTAGGCTAATAGCTAACTAACCTGATTGTTGGAAGTATCTCTTTATTAATATTATTATTATATCAATGTAAATAATTAAGAACTATGCTATATAACTTTATCCTAAGCTCTATCTAGGATAAAGCTAAGTAAACCGTACTGGGTGTTGGTCCGATTGACCAACGTGTTCTTCAGGTGGGAGGAGGATCTTCATACAGCAGCTGGTACGGGATGATGCGACTAACGGGAGGTCGGCCGTCTTGGCGTTCATTGAAAGATGCCTATGTTCAGCAGTTTTTTTATAGAATAGGCGTGTAAACGAGCATTCGGAGCCTTTTTACGACTACCGACGCCCATGAATATCCACATAATTACTATGCATATGCATTGACCACCTTACCCCCCCCCAATGGACCACCGGCTACTCACAAACCGTACGAAACGCGACACTGAAGATGTCACTTTAAGGTGGTATTATGTTTGCGAGAGGTGTCTCCCCGGTCGTGCAGGCCCAATTCCGTTGCACGGTGCATGACACAAAATCCTCCTATGCAGCATCGCACTACCTCTTCCTGTGGTACCAGTGGACCGATAAGGGTTGTTAATGGTCATTTATTTATTTATTTATTTATTTGATAATGAAACCGTACGTAGGTAAAATTGGGAATATTAAGAAGATGGATATATCTTTTATAACTCATATTGTATTCAACGCTTGCTCCATAGCGATAAATGCAGATAATTAAATTAATGACAAGATAATAGAGAGTCGGTATATTGATAGAAATTGCGTACGGAACAACGACAGAATCAGATACGAAAACTACGCTTAGAGCGATCCGTCAATGTCGCCTCGAGTTTGCATTACACAAATACACAACCTTTATCTGCCTACGTTCATTCTAAATCGCTTACAACGACGGGGTTGTTCGCGAAATTGTTTGCAATAAACTTAAAATAATGGCGTAACCGACCGAGTATAGAAGACCATCTGAATTTCGATTAATAGAAAATCATGAATAACTTGATAGGATTTATGATATCTGGAAACTTGATTTGAATTTCCTTATGTGATATATTAGCTTAATTAAGCTACTATACAATGAATGGTGGATTTTAAGGGGAGTAACAACCTGGAGCCCAGGTACAGGCTTCCTGCTAGCATTACGGTAAATGCATTCACAATAAACGATTACAATGTATGAGCTCAATTCAATATAGAGATTATATAATCATTTTGTATCTCTCTCTTCTCCCTGGCATACATTTTTAACAACACTTCGTGTTGAAAATGTGGATAGTTTCTCTTATGAACTAAGCTGCTCTCAAAAATATTTACCATAAACCTTGTAAACTGTATTTGTGGATTTCTGGTATACAAATAATCCATCAAAATCATACATTAGAGTTGTAAACAAGTATCTTTTAATCACTTTGATAGAGATTACCATCAACCTTGTTATATTAGTTTTATATATTCTAATTAACGCTTTATTAAATTCAATCATAGTTCGCTCAATTAACAACTTCGTTTTATTTTAATGTGCAAACTTATAATATTATACCTACATTAACCTGTAGTAAAATATGAATACAATGTCAATTGCCAAACTCAGTTCGTGTTCAATATATTTTAATTGTTGCAACGAAGACAAAATGTGGGCAGAAGTAAGCGGCAACAAAGAGCCGTTTGTAATCACGTTGTCACGTCAGGACTTTAGACACGCGATGCTGTTGGGTTTTCCTTCCGCTGATCCCACGCACAGGAAACGGCGAGAAAACCACAATTTTTCATTGCGCACTGCGAACTGGATCTCCACACCTTTACGTAACTACAGTGACAAGCCGGTGCAATTAAGATTTCCACTTTTTGCGCATTGCTTCACTTCATGGAAACTTTATTGTCGAGAACGTAACTGGTGATATTTAATCTCAAAGAAGAAATCGCACTTTTTCTAAATGGTCACATATAAAAACTACTGCGCTTTTATCTCGAAAATGTTTATTGTCGCCACTACTATGTTACTCGGTAAAACGTTTATCCGCGATCTAAAGTGCGCTCGGCGTTAATGTCGACTCATCTTTGTCTATGCTTATGTGCGCTCGTTTTGACAGGTATTCACCTTATGGCTTTAAGTACCACTTGGAAACGGCCAGCAGCAGTTCGCAGAGGCGAGAGGACGACCGCATCACGTATATCAACAAGGGCCAGTTTTATGGCATCACATTGGAATATGTCCACGATCCAGACAAACCGTTGAAAAATCAAATAGTAAAGGTAAGTGAAGCTCAATCAGTTCAAAGACTACTAATTTTCGCCGAATAAACAAAACATGTTATTAATGATTGGTAATGTAATAAGACGTCTCGGCACCAGCTGTTTCCTCTAAGCTGTTCCCATGTTAAATATCTCGTGTATACATTTTTATTTGATAACCAATTAATTCATAAAACAGAACTCGCGTCAGTAAATCAGGTCGTTGTTTTTACGACACTTATTGTAATAAAACTCATCAGCAGTCTACGAGTTTTATTTAGTATTTAAAACGTTTGAGATAAAAATATTTAATTACTTGGTCTTTTAGCTCACCAGTGTGGTACTTATAGTATCATATCAGACGGTGATCCTTATGGATACGCCGACTTTACACTCCATCATTAGCTAAGTGGAGCAATCATAATCATCATTAATATTATGCTTTATTTGCTCACTACTAAGACATGTGAAGAGGAATACTTAAGTAACAGAACAGTAGAATGACATGTCCACTAACAAACAGTGATTGTTCACAAACCTGTACAGCGTGGCACTTAATAGCTACATATATAAATATTATCAGCTTTTTATTGCTGATGATGATAATGAATATGATCTCAAATTTTGATAAATAATGAAGAGAAAAAGAAAACAGCATATAGAGAAAATCATATGACGTTGAAACAAAAATGCCAGGAATGTCAAAATTTCCTGTAAGTTTTCACCCATCTGTTAGCGGTTAGCGGCCGGATGTTTACCTGTTAGCCGTTTTACTTACATACTTAAAGCGGCCATTACAAATACGTAAAGCTTATAACGTCTCTATCTAATTTTACGTTAGCAGTATTATAAGAATAAAGTATGTTGTTGATTGCGAGGGCGCTCAGCTGTAATGAGCGTTCATTTTATATCAGCGTCGTAAGTACTTGTTGCAATGTGCATATTTTTATAATGCAATCTACACTTTCCGCTGCAGACCGCAGAATCCTTAGATATATTCTGTTTCACGGCTCCTGTTTTGGTTTCATGTTTACCTTCGCAATTCACTTACTCTTATTAACACGTCCTTTAATTTTTTTTGTAGCACACACTGATATTTATAAATAAATATGCAAAATGCCCCCGGATACAGATTTTTTGCTAGTGACAAATAATTACCACCAATGAAACCATAAAAAAATACAGTATTCTCTGCCGATTACAATAATATCAGTTTGTTAAATTAAATTAAATAAGTATTTTAATTAATAGTACACAAAGCATAAAGTCATGTTATATACCCAAAAATTATAAAATATTAATTAATATAAGTTATCAATAGCAGCAAATTTTATAAAATAATAACATCATAAAAAAAATATGGTCATGATTTTAGTAATTTTATAACCCCTTAGGAAATACTCAATGTCTGGCGACATATGTTAAATGAAGTATTTTTATTATAAAAAATTAAAAGTTTCTAGAATTAGAAGTAGTTCATTTGCAGACTACTGTGATATTTGCAGTTTATTTGCGGAATACTGTGATATTTGCAGTTTATTTGCGGAATACTGTGGAGGATATACCTATTATGTACTGTACGCAGTACGTAAGTACCTACGGATACAATTACAATTTGTAGTTAAAGGTTCGGGTGTATAAGATGGCTACATAAATTTTTCAAACACTTCAGTAAATAAATAGACCTTATATATTATTTCCACAATTGTTTAATTAAGTTTACATTTACGAGTGGTTTCGACTTATCATCATCAGGTCAAAACCTGCCACAAATGTAAATTTGATTAAATTATTGTGAAAACGGTATATAAAATTTATTTATTTATTATAGTATTAACATAAATTTCCATCAATAGGTGACAATACATTCAATCAATAATTTCCAGTGAAAATGCAATGCAAACGACCAATGCGAGTCCGTATACAATTTAATTTACTATAAATTAAATTGTATACGGACTCGCATTGGTCGTTTTTGTAATTATCTCGATAGAGACGAAGTTGCGTGACCAAAGTGGGTCATTACCGCATGAGAACACAATTATCAATAAGTAACAAAAGACCACAACATAGAGATGCGCACTTTTTTCTCGTGGAAGTCGGAAATCCCCCACGTGCTATTATTTCCTCGATACTTCCATAGAAAAATTGCACAAACCTGCTCCACGATATAATTAACTAATTTTATTAATTTATGGGAATCTCTCGAAAAACTTGTAAATCAACTGTAAATCTAGTCGAGCTAGTTTCAATATTATTGCTTTGTTGCGAAATGGAAATACCTGGATTACTTGCAATGTTTTTGTTTTGATAATTACGAAAAATTATAACAGGTTCGAGCATTAGGTGTTCTTTGTTTTTTTTTTCTAATGAAAACCAACATAATATTCCGCTATCTCGATTCAATGGGCTTAGATCGGAATAATCAGAAGTACAATGCGACATACGTTTGAAGTTATTATTAAGGCAAGTGGGCCGAGAGTCCGGCGTATTGAATACGGAGTCGGATAGATATAGAGCACTTATCTGCGCGCAATCGAGTCCGCATTGTATGGCCGCGCCCGATAATTAAGACGACGCTTTTGACATTCGCCATATAGGAACACAATGACCGCCCCGGGAGCCGCTGCGTGGATTATATCGCGCTTCTTAAACAATAACCTCACTGTGCTATGATCAAATTATTTTAATACGCCAGACATCGTGTTTCCTTAACGAGCGGCTACACTATTAAATGTTAAGGGAAAGGAACATACGTAAGTAGGTATATTAACCACGAGGAAACATCTATGTATATGTATAAAAATCAATATTTGTTTGTCATTTATTTTAATGGAGATGGCATGAGATGGACACCAATCTCTTTAACAAGTTTGCTGAAGAATTCTCTAAACATGATTTTGGACAAAAGTATACGTAACAACGTGCGCCGGGAATAGCTAGTAATATAAAGAAAAAGTTACGACGACTCGTGTAAGGCAGGCTCTAAAATACGAAAAGTTCTACAACGATTGAGCTCAAACTTTGGCCTCAATCAATACAATCTACTTAAACATACCATAATAATAATAATAATAATAATGTGATATCTGTGGACATATCACACCACGTTAGTGAAGTCCTGGTGTTGTGGTAAGTACCGTAAGGACGTGTGTTACAACGTAGATTTTAATTATAGAAATAAATATAATACATAATATATGCCATCGACGAGAAGTTGCTGCCAAAAGTTAGTACATATACTACACTCATTATAATACAAAGATTATGGACGTTTAATTACAATAGCACAATTGTTAACATTATACGGATGTGTGTAAACTTAAAAACGAAAAAGAAAACAGTACATTCAATTATATCCAAGCCACGGTCTTTAACAAAGTCGGTATTTATTTAAAACTTTAAAGTAATTACCGTACGTCTATAAAAGCAATTATACAGATCGGTTGTACCGCGACTGTTAAAAATTCACACGCGATGTCAATGTATTTTGCGTGTCAATAAGCAGCAGGCGATATAAGGAAATTTAGTAAAAATAAAGATTGGGCGAGGCAGTGCGCGGTGGCGTGATTGTACAACGTAACTGCTGTGCGCGCCCTGTTTCGACAGGGCTTTGCTCACTTACGATATCATTACCTCTACTATATAAATATGCTTCGAGTAAAGTTTTTTAGCATAAGAGAGGATAATCGGAGCGTTCTGGTGACTATAAACCCCCATAAGTGCAACCAAAAAATTGTGAGAATGCTTTCCCTCACAAACCGAACGAAACGCGACACCCATCATTTTACGCGTTAATTGTATGAGCGAGACCACCGTAGAGCCGGCCGTTTCCAAAAGATCTTACAAAAAGAGGTGAAACAGGTAGAGAAGTATCTAAATATCAATGCGGTTTAACCCACGCGAACTAACTTCACCGGTATAGAACTTTCACATAAAATATTTTCACAATTGGGTTCAACAATTTCAGCTGTGCATATCAGACAGAACAGTCAGCCGCTTGGTAAGAGTTTTATATATTTTATAGAAATGTGTTTTAAGTTTATACTTATCTACCCATATATACCCTTATGGGTAAACGAGCAATCTAAGTTGAATATTTATGACTACACCCATAGACATCCTCATAATTGGTAGCTATATTTACTGTAATTTTAAAGTGGTCAAAACAACCTTATTAGGTATTTACGTAACACACACACACACACAGACACATACACACACACATATATATGAAAAGAAGTTATTCGTCGATAAGTTCACACGGTAGCGTCAATTAAGAATTTGCATTTGAATCGTACATGACAAATATATTTTTAAAGTGGCTCTTAAGTCAACATTTGTAGAGCAAAAGCTTGCACATCATTATAATATAAAATGGCTAAAAAACGAAAGAAAATGATCAATCACATGTTACTGCCGCAATTAATCATCTTGATTGTAAAATAGCTGTGTCTGATGGAATGAAGGGTTAGGGGCCTGAGTACAAAGCACGGTTGTGTCGCCATGTCGGTGTTTGCTCTTGTTATTTATTCAAATTTTAATAATAGAGTGATGAGATATTATTACAAAATAATATTGTATTCGCGTCAAAATAATTATGCCTTGTCTTTTCTAGTGGGTTTTAAAATTGGTAATATTAATTATGAAAATATAATTGATAATATCTGGTAAAAATCGATATTGATGCAGGTGATATTAACATACATGGTACATGAGTAGACTCTAGATCAATTTACAATGAGCAGATGTATATCAAAAGTTACTTACACGCATTTGAATCCCGACTAGCTCTACAAAGTCGGATTACTTAGGTTTAAAGGTAGCAATTTTTTATATATTTGAAAAATTTTCCAAAGCCTTCTCCAAAAGTCGAGTCAAAACGCTTGCGCGCTCTCCTTTAACATTGTACACGATAAGCTCTCGTGAATTTGAGCTGATCAAAATATATTCTGCAACGTTGGCCAAGTATTAAGGCGCATCTAATACTAAAAGGTAAACGTACCTCCCCGGTCGTGCCGGCCCATGTAGTGTCATGCACTATGAATGGCACTTCCTCTGCCTATGCAGCATGGCACTGTCTCTTCCTTAAAATCATTTTCTTGACCTATTGAAATGTCAAAGGATATTGATGCAAAACTGTTTTATTAATTTAATCATGTGCAAGAAAATATTTTAAATGTCGTAATGCGAAGACACTCGCAATTGGGGAACATTTAATCTTGTAGGTATAGATAATTACGGTGCCATATAATTTACATACGAATGCCATTTAATACCTTTTAAGCGCTTCTTATAGACTTCCGCTTATCTATGGGTTAACGATCCATTTTAAAGACCATTAATGATCGGTAATTTATTTGTTGGGAAAAATAAATTGGAAGATTTTACGATACTTATTGGAAGTATCAATTTTTTTTTGTCGACGCGGGGAAACGCATTTACGCGCCTTCACCGGCCCTGGATGGGGTCTAGTGGGGTGTGGGGCTCGCGGCAGTATATAGCAACGAATGCCCACAAAAACACCTGCCATCCATGCCATCCGTGCCGCCTTTTGGCGAGGCCGGAACAACAAAACATCAGGGCACCTCGACAGCTGGTCAGCCCCCGAAGGGACCGACGCCACCTCCACAGATGGAGTGGTCCCGCACCACAGGACAACCCCAACGTCTTTGGGTGAGGTTCCCATCCTCGCCCCTTGCCCTGTGCTCAAAGGCGCCGCCAGATGTTACTCTTTTGTCCCCTCTTCTTATTAGAGCGGCTCCTCCTCCTGCTCTTTAGCCCCCTCTTGTTATAAGAGGGGGTACAAAGAGCCGCCACCTCTTCGGTTCTATTGGCTCCGCCCAAGGTGACTCGGATCACCCCAGGCTCAGTAGCCTGATCCGAGACACCTTGGGTGCCGCCACGACAAGGCCTGAACCAAGGTGGGGAACTTCACTTATCCTTCAATAATCGTAAACAATATTGTCCAAGTTTCGTAAAATAAAAAATAAAGAAAATGTAAGTTGGAATAAGAAACCATAACCATTAATTTATAATTTAGAACAAAGGCAGAGCTGTATGTCCGCTGTTGTTTACTCCAGTTTTTGTCATTATTTTTTGTGCCGGTTAACACCTTATTTGTGTTACTACTTTTTTTTTATTTTAAAAACTGCTCCAGTTGAGCCGTTTTAAGGCGTTCGCTAATGATTCCCTTTACGCTTAATATGTTTATGTGATGAGGAACTGTAACGGACAATCTCTGACGCACACGTTTCGTACACGCGAGACAAGTGAAGGGCCGTCATACGAGACATATGGAGGGTTTCACACAAGCCAGCCGCGCGGAATGAAGTTTTCGTACACTACTTACACCAAAAAAGGGCAATGTAATTTACATACACTTCATTAATACGATGACGATGGAGTCGTAATCAATCACGCGAGATGACTCAATCGCGCACCCTTGAGACTCCACTACCCTGCATAAAAAGAACACACGATGTTTTACAAAAACACTGATGATTATAAATCGTTGTGTTATACGATGAATATATAAATACGTAACGGTTTGTATTTAAAAAATCGTCGCCATCTAATATGTCACATTAACGAGCGCGTCAATGCGCTTCCTATTGGTCGTTTGATTTTTGACGTTTTGTTCAACCCGGAAACAACTAGATTTAAATAAAACACTACGGATTTTAAAATCAAACGTTTCAATTATGAGTGCTAATGCTACAGCTACAGAACAGTGTCTTCTCTGTTCGGTGGCTGCAACCAAATCGGCGTAAATGAGAAGGTACATCTCCATCACATAATAACAGCCTGCGGCGTGACGTAAAGGCTCGCATTTTGTGCGGTTTATGCGGATAAGTAATCATGTGATCGATGGAAGAAAAGCAACTTATCGGCATAACGTCGTGATTAGTGGTCTTGGTTATGCAGATATCGAGGGCGTTGCAATGCCTCTCAGCAGAGTACGATGTTAGTCAGAAGGAATAAACACCTTTTAAAAATAAAGGTTTTTTTTAACATTCATTATGGCCAACTGTAGTGTAATTAGGAAATGAGTTAAAATTTTCAACAAATCTGACGAACAATGAAACTGGCAAAACGCTATGTTCGACTTCAAATCTGCTAGGATGCATGCATATTCGCCGGGTGTGAAGCTCGGCAGCGCTCGACGGAGCGTGAACTTTCCACGTTCGATTTCAGGCTCGCATAACGCTATTCGATAACTGTTATGCTTTCGCAACATTACGTACTGTTAGCTAACGCTCACATAAGCGCTGAAATTAATCACTCATTAACTCATAATTACCTGAACTATTTAAATTCCCACGCAATTTCTTCGAACTCATTGAAACTTTCACCAATTTCAATTTACATCAATGAGTTTTGACGCAAAGCTTTACGTAACGCGAGGTCCGCATTGTTTCGATAGAGTGTCACAGCGTGCGCGTATTTAGCGTCAATCCCTGATAGCATCGGCGGACAGCCGGGCAATCAGCGACTTGGCGATGTTGGGACCAATTGTGTAACGCCGTTGTGCGTGATCTGGCTCTTAACATCGCTCAGCTGTCGCAATGCTAGGTTCAGAAAATTATATATTTTGTATATAATGTATATTTCTTGAATTTACGAGGAAGTCACGAGTTACAATAAAAAATTTGCGGTTGGTTTAAATATCACGGTTTATTAATATATCACGAGTACTACGGTTTATTTACCTAATATAATATTTACTAAGTGGTGGTGCCATGCTGCTTTGTAGCTAATTTGGGCCAGCACGACCGGGGATACTAGTTGCTCATATGTACGTCTCGAAGTGATCCTGTTGCGGTTAGGTGGCCCACTGGAGAGAAGGATGGCAACACATCAGTACAATATTTATGGGCGTCGGTAGTCATCAAAAGACTTCAACGGACTTTTTGCTTTATAAAAAATTTGGATACTGTACAATCCAGACGTTCGTTCGATTTTTCAATTTCTTTTTAGCAAATATATTTACGGGAATCTTTTCTTGGCCACGGCGGTAATATCTAGATCGCGATATGATTCACCGAGGTTGTTTTATTTCAATTCGTATTAAATAAATGAAGGATGTAAATTGTAGGTAATTGACACACATCACTAATGTAAAAATATTTGTGCGACAACAGAAGGTTATCGCAATGTCGTCTAAAACAGCCCCACATTCTGCGGCACTCGAGTGCCACAAACGGTGTGGTGATCACTGATAAGATCTGTAATACAGTTTCAAAGTTGACACTCACGGAAAGAGTAATGTAACACGTTTCGGTTAATGCGTCGTTCTGCCGTAACGTAGACTTAGGGGTTTGTATATGTGTTTGTTCAATATGCGAGAGGTCATTTATTTCCTATTTTTTATATATGGCTCAATAGAGAAGGAGATAAGTAGTTAGGGTTAGGAGAACGCTGTTATTTTTGGAAGTTATACTTAAATTGTTGAATAAGACAAATCTAGTTAGATTCTTTAGCCAATCTGGTTTAGATTCTATGGGGTTTTAGTGTAACCACTAGACACATACATGTGCCTAGTGGTTACACTAAATGTAACACATATTTGTTGTTAAGTTATGTTTAGTAAAGTGCACAAAATAAAACTAGCCTGAGACAGTATGATATCCAACAAGGAATCCTTTTTTTCGTTTGGAATCTCAGTGCAGATTTTACTTACTAATTTTGTGTCTCCTAACTAGTCTATACACAACTCTTAATCATCACATAAATACTTGTCATTGGATTCTCTGAACCAGAACCTATGGATATTAAGTTTATTTTTCACATAGGTAAGTGCCTATTAGGCTATTTTTTATAGGTAACAAATGAGACTAACACGAATCTATTTGGAGAACACTTGCGTAAAGATTAGAATGTTAATATTAGCTAAGTTTTAGAAACACGAGTGGTTTGATTGGACGCAATGCAATAAACGCAGACATGGCGGCTGGCGGCTGGCGCTAAGCCGTATCACGCCCGCTCTGCTCAGCCCTGCATTTCAATCTGACATTTCCTTTAGACGTTTGAGCAGATTAGTGTTGCAACGCAAGTTCGGATGTAAATCCGACGGTGGATGGATTGCGGGATTACTTATTTAATCGAGGTTTAGCATTCACTGGCAGCCGCCGATAATACGATCAATCACACCGTATGAATATTCAGATGTGTTTAAAAACATTTCCTATATTGATTCGTAAATAAAGGGGTGTTACAAACATGTCAATAAATTAATATGTGTAAGCATACGTAATACAAATATTGTTAACGATTTATAAAAGGACGACATTAGCAATATGATATTCTTAAAGTTTTCTAAGTCTTACATTTACTAGCCAATCAGCCTGCATCTGTTCTCGTAATTTTTTCTATACTGACAAAATGCTATCGATTTCAATTCTGCTAGGAATATACTCCCGAGGATAAACCACCAGAAATTACCTTAACAAGTCACACATCTACAATAATCACATATAACAAGTAAGTAGATATGCAGTATATTTTATATGCAAAGAGAAATTGATAAATCGTTTACTACGCATAAAAGCAGAACCTATTAAAAGTTATAGCCCAATGATCGCTATCGAAAAATAATTTAATAAATATTGATACAAAGTGCGTGAACAGCGCACCCACCCACACCCACAGTTCCGCTCTGAATTTATGTCGAAACTGACAGTCACTGCAAAGAACACTCGCAAATAATCTAGGCGTTAAAACAGCACAGACAACTGGCGCACTTAACAAACAGACGTATCCGTATCAGATGTAGTGTATCGAGACGGCAAGGCATTACTTCTGCGCTATCGATAAAGCTCAACGGTGAGCGAAATAGTTTTGCCAAGCAGCGAACATAAATTATTGTCATAAAGCAGATAGGGCTGATGGATGGGCGGCGTGCTAACGAGGAACTGGAAGGGACAAAAAGCGAACAAATCTTGAGCAACGATGAGTTACTTTCGGTCGCGTAACTTACATTACTTAACTGTTACTAACACGTAGGTTGATGATGCCTCGCATGCCGTTCCGCTAGTTATGCGCTTATTGTACATGTTCAAATGCACTTGTAACGTAACTATGTAAAACACTCGAATGTCTGGCATCATCATCAGCCCATGCCGGCCAACTAACGTGACTATGATAACGAGTAATCACTTATTTGTACTATATCTAGTAAGCTAATGATAATAAACTAATCAGCTAATGTTCATTCATATAAAAAATCGTAAGTAACAAATGTTATGATAAAAGATGTCATGCTTCATGCTTCGTGCGGCGTCAATGTTTAATTAATAAACGTATACAATAGAGTACTGTTTATTATAATTAACGTTTATAATCATTCGTCGAATTTGGCTTCTAAGATACAGTCAAAAGTTTAGTGATAATTTAAATTGATTTAGAGTTTATGCCATCCTACTCTCCGCTTAACCTCTACCAAACTTCACTGGTTGGTAGGCTGGAATAATTGATACCTAAAAAAATTATCAAAATTCTTCTAACTTCAGCTATTTTGCAGTATATATATATATATATATATATATATATATATATATATATTTATGGAATATTCTCTGAAATAAACATTTATTATTATTATTACTATTGTATAACACATTTAACTATTTGAGAAATCGTTCTAAATTATTCAATCACGAACTCACACACGCTTTTTTAAATCAATCAAATGATTTGTTATTTATACGAATGATTTGTATGATGTGTATTATACTGATAGAAGTTCCATCATTCGTACTTCGTGGGACTTCTAGGGTTACATGATCACAACTTGAGTATAATGAACGAGTATTAATGTTTTGTGATGAGTGATCATATTATATTTAAATCCTAATTGAATATTTTTCGAGACAAAGTTAAAAATAATAATTGTAGAACTGTAATAATTTTCAACTTTTTGTTACTAAAATACTTATCATTTTTTTGTTAGGTAACCTTCAAGATTATTTATGTTATATGGGTTTAATTTATATAATTTGTATATATGGTCTATACGTCTGCGACACAAAAGAAACTTGTGACACCAAACCTAAATCAAAAGTATCACACTTCTCTTGATAACATATCAATCTGTTGGAATGGTCCCAGAAACCTGTACCTCTCAAATAAAACGTTACGTTAAAAATAGGCAATAGAAATCTGTATAAAACATGTAGTATTTATAAAACATGTAGTATTTATATGACGTTTTCTGAATAAAAAAAATTATAGTGCATTTATATCTATACCGCGGTAAAACAAAACAGCATATTCGAATTTCCAATCGTAAGCCTAATGCTGTACCTAAAACACTTCCTTACCGTTCGGCTACAGCGAACATTACAACATCGGCCCGTTATTTTATTTAATATGTAAGTACTTCAATGTGACGTTAAATGTACAAAGACACAGACGCAACACACGCTCGGAGAGAAAGCGTGCTTAATCAGATAACTCAGATTGTCAACCGAAGTCGGGCTCCTGAAATCGGGTCGAATGTCGATCCACTCGATTAATTAATTGACGTTCCGAAAACGCGGACGTAACTCGGCGCGCGCGTTTCGAAACACCCTTTGTTTTTGTGTGTACGATATACGTTATTTGTTATATTAGTAATATAATTCACAGTCATTAAAATAAGGACAGGTAAATTCGCTCGCCTACAATCGGCGTGAAAATTGGATACACTATCAAGTTTTCTGCAGTTTTTTAGGGTCTCCATGGACGATTCAGTGGAGGAGGCTAAAGCGTCTGCATATCATCCAATGAAAATTGCCATCAAGTGACCTAAATGCCCGTGTGACTGTGTGTGGGAGGTTTTATGTCTTTTAAAGGTTAGCTATAAAAACTAGACGTACGTAGAGATTTTAAAATATTATGTTTGAGTCTGGATAGATACTACAAAATAGTTATTTAAAAGAAAAAATAACTGGATCATTTGTAACTCTACGAATTCTTGAATTAATCTATTCCGCTTCTTTGACTGTCAATGAATTTTGCCTGCATTACCGCACCACTGTGAGTCCTGCTACATTACCGCACCACTGTGAGTCCTGCTACATTACCGCACCACTGTGAGTCCTGCTACATTGCCGCACCACTGTGAGTCCTGCTACATTACCGCACCACTGTGAGTCCTGCTACATCTATATTCGGATCAGGACTGCAAAGAACAACTAACATAATCGTTCTGTGTCATGCTTAATTTTTCTTTAATCTTGTGTCAAATCATGCCAATCAGAGCAATGTAATCCCACAGGCGCTTATCTTAATCTTTTCGCCTTTGGCTCCTGAGGACGTGATAATGGGGACATTTCGCTAAATACATCGCAATTAACAATCCATCTTGTCAACGGTAATAATCGCACACCCTACAAGGTGCCGGGCCACGTCCGGTGTGTGCGATAACGAGCTGTGTAAAGTGTAAAATTATCATTTCAGTGCCTTAATTAACGTTTCATCATTTTCTGCCAACCCTTTCATTGTTTTTGCCAGTTTCGCAAACAATAAATGATATTGAAATGCTTGTAATGTTCGACTTAGTAATAAAAATTGTTATGATAACATGATTTGACGGAAATTGAGCGAATTTAATGACTTCCATTTTCTTTATTGTTTCCAATTGTCAAAAGTAATCGTGTTTCGTTCTAGAGTGTCGTCTATCTATACTAATGTTATAAAGTGGAAACATTCGATTGTTTCCTTGTTTGCATTTAACAGGCTCCGTAACTACTACGCCGATTTGAAAAGTTATTTTGCTATAAGAATTCTACGTTGTCTCTGCTGTAGATAGGCTATAAAATATTTTATAAAACGTTGTGGATCATTGTGAAAACTTCGATACTGCAACCAAAAAAATATCCAAGCAAGTTCCTATCCACACATACACATAGTTACAGTAGTACACATAGTTACATTAGTACACATAGTTACAGTAGTACACATAGTTACAGTAGTACACATAGTTACAGTAGTACACATAGTTACAGTAGTACACATAGTTACAGTAGTACACATAGTTATAGTAGTACACATAGTTACAGTAGTACACATAGTTACAGTAGTACACATAGTTACAGTAGTACACATAGTTACAGTAGTACACATAGTTACAGTAGTACACATAGTTATAGTAGTACACATAGTTGCCGAAATTATTGACAATAAGCTGTCCCGACATACGCTCTTCTATCATAAATTGAATAAGTTATAGTTAATTGTTAAATTAAAATTTGTAATTTTTGTCTTCTGTTATCAATGAATTTTTGACACATTTTGTGAATTATCCATGCGAAGCCGGGACGGATTGCTAATGTTCTATATTTATTTAAATGTAAACGTAATGCCGCTTTTTTGCTTAACTTGGAAGATTTTAGCACATAATAATATTTTTATTAGAATGACTGTGCCACAACAGCTAATGAGGCGTAGTGTTAAAACAGGCAAAATAAAGTATACAGAGTTTATAAAACATTCGCTAAAACCTGTTGTTGTTTCTTATGACTTGTCCTTGTCAATATCAATATTGTTTTTAGGTGTCACATTACAGATACCTGTGATGAACATTAAGCCACAATTTATTCCAATTCCGTGCTCATTATACGAAGAGAATAATTTTCTAATTAGCGTTCTTATGATTTATATTCGTGTATAAAGAGTTTGACTTTGTTAATTGCCTTGGCTCGCTAAATGCACAGCATTATATATTTTCCCAAGAAGATTTTACATTTGAGAATTAAGATTACAAATGTTGGATGCTTAACCACAAGATGGGATGACATTATCCTGGAGCTGGGCTAGAGGTGAGTAGCAGTGTCTTTGGTGTTCATTAAAAAAAAAATCATTTAACACTTTTTGATTGATAAAGTAAACGTAATCTTTACATTAGTTTCTTTTTATATCAAGTACCTAAATGACACCAAAATTAAATTTACATACCGCTATCCTACTCTGTAGTTTTGTGACTTCTACAAGAACCTTGGTGAGCTGTAGCATTTGTCTTCTCTGTCAGGCGAAGGACACTTAGGCGACTACAAGGTCCCTCGTAAATGAGTAGACTTCGTCAAGAAGAAAATTTGTCTTATTTCCCAATTTAACCATTGGCCGCCACAGACTTAGCAAGATGGTGCATAGATATACTGAATACCTTTTTCATGAGAAAAAAAATTCAATTACTGCTGAAGTACTTAAAGATCTTGTATTTAACATCACATTAATCTCCAACAAGAACAATAAATGTATTGCATCATCAGACTTCCTACTATACAGGAATGTTAAAAGCCAAGATCAGCGAAAACTTTATCTTTTATATCTCTAAAACAATAGCTGGAATTTAATTGAGTCAATAATATTTTGTAATACAGATTACTTATTGCAATCTGTGACTATAGACATGTATCAATGTCTACAACAAGTAACAATAGCTACACCGTTCGTTATCAATTGTGATTTCAAAATGGGCACTAAATTACGTAAGCCATTACCAGCTGGTCTTAAATTAGTTGTCGGCTATTTATTAATCATTAATCCTAACGGTGCCAATATTTATATAAACCACTCCGACTCACTGTGACATTAATGTAAAGTAAAAACATCTAACCGCGATAAAAGTCAGCCGTACCAATATTTAATGTTACATTCAACGTAACAGCACTTATTTACGGCTCCACCATGCCTTGTTCTTCTCCAAAATACAGACAGCTGAGGTTACACATAAAGTAGTCATCGCATTTACTTACTACTCGATCTGACGTGTCTGATAAGAGGAAATAACCGTTGCGTTTTACACGTGAACTATGTGTTAGTATGCGTAATTCCTTGTTCACGCGTCGTTCGATCTTTGGAGAAAGCACGTGGCCCGTTTATACAAATGCTTGGCCTATTGCTTATTTGCCTTCACTAAATTACTCATAAATTCAACGCTTCATATTTCAATTGTGTCTACGTTTACTACTCTATAACCTTCGCTGAGAAAACACTATTGCATGAGTGAGGTAAATTTTAGTAGGAGAAATTTGCGTATCTATTACACGCCTAACGGAAGTTATCAAAGGATTTAGCATTTAGTGCTAGGGTGATTTCATCGTAGAACAGAAACATCACACTGACGTTAGGAGGATTTTTCTTATGATTGCCAGCAAAAAATAAGGGAAAAATAGTGCCGCTGATCATTCGTTTTATCCACAAGCGGATTTAATTTAACAGTCTGTGCCGCTACCTATCAACATTACAATGCATATTGCCACTTAGCAAACCAATGGTAGACATTCCGACAAATCGCTGACACTTGTCTCATCAAATTAAAAAGAAAATATTTTTAGTAAATCTAAATCGTATCGTAGGATTAAAAAAGCTTCGAGATTGCCGAACATCGTGGCCGTAGTGGATCCATTAATCAGTAGCAACGATCTGAGGTGCTTTCTCGTCGTTAGCCCTATAAGGTCCGCTGGCACCACGCCTGGCGCGAGCCACTTCTTTTTCACTTCATTTTCTAACCTGTCTATAGAAATCGTACTACGAGCAGCGTATTTCACTTAGTGTATGAATATTAACTCGAGGGCAATGAAAATAATAGGTCTTATATATCGAGAAATCAATATGTCACTGAGGCATTTTATTTAGAAGCATATGGATATCATTTGTTATTTGCAGTCCGTCCCATGATCTAATGGGAAAGAAAACGAATATTAATTTGATTATTTTTTCTACATCCTTTCTATTTAAAGCTATAAAAAAATTACATTATATTAGTTTGTGTGCTCGAATGTGTATCTCAAGCTTATGTGTCGCAAAGAACTGTTACCTAGTATAGTTAAAACAGAAATGGGTTCGCCTGTGCATAACAGAGGCCGGATTGTTCTTCTAACGAATTATACACTAAAGCCTTCCTAGGGATACTTTTTCTAACTTTATGATAAATTTTTAAAAATTACATAAAGAATATGTAAAAAATGGGTAGTAATTTTAGATCCTTTGTGAACAATAATTGATACACTAATTTGAAAGAACTACGGAGGACCTGGCAGATTTCGCGTACATGTCCGTTCCATCTTTAGAATACTCTTATTAACCGCATGTTATGCCAGACGTCATATATCTATACTAATAATATAAAGCTGTAGAGTTTGTTTGTCTGTTTGTTTGAAAACGTTAATCTCAGCAGCTACTGGTCTGAACGAAAAAATATTATCGTCTTGAATAGTACCTCTATCGAGGAATGATATATATATATATATATATATATATATATATATATATATATACCATAACTAATAGGACCATGTTAAGCGGGTGAAATCGTTTGTGTGTCCGTAATAAAAATGTTAAATATTATTTTTTTGTCACCCCAGCACATAGAGAAGAATGCCAATTTTTAAAAGATAAAAATACGTCCCGATATAATGAGTGACAACCAAAACTGAAGGGACGGAAGTCGTTAATGAAACATTATCCTATAATATCTCACACTCAGTGTACAACTTCTTCCAACTTGAATGAAATTACTATAGAGGTTAAACTTATGAAAAAAGTATCGCCGGAACCGGTTAACTTTTTGTGTACATATCGCGTAACATTCACAAGAACATCGTTAATTCTTATACGGAGGAAAACGAGCAGTCGGTACCTTTTCGTGACTACCGACGCCCATAAACATCCGCTTAGAGCCTATATTTATATCTTGGTTACCTTTTCACATTTCCACTAATGGGCACTGGTAAATCGTAAAGCGCGTTAGCTGTCACTTCACGTTGAAAATATGTTATGAGCGAGAAGTAGGTACCAGTTCGGCCGCGCCGGTCAAATTCGTCTACAATGCAGCAACAGCACTACTTCCTATGAAAATTTAATAATTTCTAATTGTATATGGAGCCAAACGAGTATTTGACTCCTTTCTTCCTTCCCTCCTATGGGCCACCTGCTACTCACAAAACTCGACGTCTGTCAATTCACCAGTCCAATTCGGCAATACAGCAAGGCACTACCTCTTACAAATAAATTAAAGAAACGTAAATGAACACTTCGTTTATAAAGCCGGCTCAAACGAGTGACGTTACTTCGCGTTCAACTTTAGTATTGTTGAATATCAATTAGTCAAACTGATGTACATTTTATCATTAAAACTCCCATAATTAACGTTATATTAATATCAAGTTTGTTTTTGTAGAGTGTCGTCATGCTCATGTTCCGCGAGGAAAAATCACCTGAAGATGAAATAAAGGCGTGGCAGTTCTGGCACGGCAGGCAGCACTCGGTGAAGCAGAGGATACTTGATGCGGGTGAGTTCTGAGTGGAATAGAATTTATGCTAATATTATAAAGTTTGTTTTGTTCGTTTCGAAATTGCCGATATACAATATTATTTCTGTATTTGGATATTTACATGTCTTAGATATATGAATAAAATAGGAGACTTGCGTTTTTAAATAGTGTCTCTTAATCGGTGGTCCCTAAAAGCATCCTCAGAGGTCTGCGTCTCAGAGTAACAAGAGTCGGTCAACAAATCAATATACCAACTGTGGGTGATTCATGGCAGAATGGAAATTTCACATAATGGTCCTCCAGGACTAAAAGGTTTAATACCGCTGTAATACAATGAAGCGTAAGAGATGTTATGATCCTAGTAAGCGACAATCTGTGTTCTCTCTCTCTAGCTTATGATAGAGGTGTAAGACTTTGGAATTAACACGTTATATTAATTTACCTGCGTAATCGATAGCATTCAACATATATACTAGTATCTATAATAGAGGTTTTACTCTATAGTCGGTAGATACTACAAAATGTATTTTTAGCGTGAACGCTGACGCTCATTTAAGTTACGTACAAAAGATGTTTAGAGGAAAATGTGAAGACAACATTAACTCAAGAGCAGTGATCAGACGGTAGCTAATACGTTTTCTGCGATATGAAGACAAAAACATGGTTGGTAGTGCTCGAGGCGGCACACAAACATGGTGGACTGCGTGCACGGCGCTCGCACGCAGGACCTAATTACCGTGGCGATGTCGATAGCCGAGGGACGCACCGCCATCCAGTACCCACCATTATGTGTCGTTAGAACATTTGCATAAACGCGCATGCCGCGGCCCGCACCGACGCATCACCCGTCAATCCGCCCGGCAAAACAAAAACTATAACCGCAACCATACTACTTACCGCCATTCCACATCTTAGCGTCTCCTAGATAAATGCCGTAAATTACATGTAACATTAGCTAACAGATAATATTTTCGAAGTATGAAATAAAGTTCAACAGCCTTTGATGTTAAAAATGAGAATTGACAGGAAATTTTTAGATATCGTGAAGAAACTCACGCGCGGCCGAATACCTCCGAGCGCGCCATGTTAATACGTTTGGCTTTTTATAATGTTTATTTTGACAAAGTGTACGTTATCTGGCAAGTTGTCTGTGCCGCGGAGTCGACATATAAGGAGGGGTATATAGACGTGTACCGACATAATTACCGCGATGATATCGAGGCGCATTCATTAGCATGTTAATTGCGCGATGAGCCGCCCCCTGCGCCCGCGCACCGTTTTGTTACGATGGAAATTACTTTGTTACATAGTCGCAATATGTGTAAAAACAAAAACATCTTACCGCGTTTGTTATTAAACTGTGTGTGTGTTTACACTTTATGCAACACGATAGGTAAAGTCTTTGGATCAATGTTTCGCCCCGACTAATTTCAAGTAGGTTTTGTTGTTTATTCTACACCTGAAATATTGATATAAAAAAGCATATTTATCAGTACTTCTGCGAGGAATGTATCCCTAATCTTCGGACCTTATTTATTGCGATTCTAAATCGAGCAAGGCTCAATCTCAAATACAAGTAGAACATATACTATGGTCATGCACTTAGGCGGTGATATTTATTCCTTAATCAAGTAAAATTTGCATTTATAAGCTTGTGATGTTGCCACATTGAACTCGACTTAATTTTTCCTATATTAGGTAACATTTTCCTCGACTGTATGTAAGAATGACGTCAGTGTAGCGAGCTTATTAACAGTGTCTCTGCTGTTGAAGTAAAAAACACTGGCATGTGACATATAATACAATGTGACACGACTATACTCTGACCACAGCACTAGTAATGAGTGACGCCACAGACACATCACTACCTATAAATTTAATCTCAAGGAAAATAAAAACATGGAAGCCATTAATTCGCGCGGCTGGGCCAAGTTTAATGTCAAGGTTTTAGCTTATCTCGATCTTAGTCAAGTTTTATTCTTACTTTGATGTTATTATATAAAATAAAGTAATATCAAGACAAGGGTATTTCGTAATTTAATTCGTTTTCGTCTTAAAACCGTTCGATGTGGCAAATGTATTGTTAGCCTAATTAAAGTGACGGTAGTATTGATATCAATATAGGCATGCGTACATATTATATCAATGTATTTTTGGAGTATTAAATAATAATGTGGCACTGCGATCTGGTTTACTTTTTAAAATTTTTAATTTACCTCATTAAAGTATTACTTGCGGGTCAGTATTGTTAAATTTTTACTTTACTAGCCATTCAGTAGAGTATAAATTGGAATTCAGTCATTCAGTAGAAAATAAAATTGAGTGGAATATATCTATAACTCAATTTTATTTTCTATATATATATATATATTCCACTCAATTTTATTTTATAAGTATAAAATACACGAGTTCTCCGCTGCCGATTATAAACATTTTAATTTATTAACGATGACATCATCGCACGCGTCTTTGGATCGTACGTGTGCGCATCTAAGTGCGTTTAGGAGTACAGAAACAAATGCAACGAACTTGGAAGCTGCCTCAAGGGCGATATCGGACACCTGCGCGCAGGCGTGTGAAAGTGTGGAGGGCCCAGAGGGGACGCAGAGGCGGGAGGGAGGGGTCGCTGGAGCCGCAACGCACTGCGCCTCCGCACAATACCTTCTCCGGTTACGTCCATGTCTTCTTGTATCGCGTGTCCACAGGCCATTTCAGTACCGCAGCTCCCTGGCTTCACTTATCCCTCTCGACAGAATTCGCTTTAGCCACGCTCTACTGATTATAGATTGTTCTTATAGCCCTTTGTTTTACAACAACATAATGAGAAACATTATTCATTTGAGATTAAAATTTTACATCAAAATTCGGTACTGCGTGGTGTTGAGATTAATGGCGGAATTACTTTATTTAATACCTCCATTTTGTTTCTAATGTCATGTTGAAAAGGATTAAGTCATAAAATGTCATTTTTTGTTGCCTAATGTGTAAAGGTCTTAGTTTGCTCAAGGGCGTTGAATCAACATATTTCATAAGCAAACAGTTCAACGTTATTTAATAAGGCAATAAAATTAAGGCTGTTTTTATTCGATGATGTTAAAGCACATTCTCGCGTCATATTCTTCATTGAAACTTGTGGGCGAAATCAGTATTTTTCTCTCAAGTGGTGGCCTTGATAAATTAGTTGATTTTCAAGAAATTTTTGTTGATTTATTTTATGTCACCCAGCTATAGCGATCAAATACATGAATTATGAACCATAAACTGTACCACTGTAAGCTAAGCAAATAATATTAAAAATAAATAAAGATAAAGATACTCTGAGCCAAGTTAACTGATTATTGGGATGCAATAATTTTACAAAAGTCTCCTCGTGTTTCAACGATCTCACAAAAACAATGTACGAAACACAACACAGGATTCTCAAGCAAAAACCACCACAAAAACCCAGTTACACACCGTTACATCTAAACAATTGTCTGAAGTTAACAAACGCATGAGTAATGCAAAACACACTTAACCCTCGCATTGTTGTATTGTGCAGACTACTTAGGCGACAATTACGTTAAACAAGAGTAGGTGTACGATCGTAAATTTGCAAGAGGCTGTTAAACAATATGGTGCGTGAGGGCGGGCGGGAACCGTCGTAAACCCGTCAGCGGCCGCACAGATCGCCGGCCCGTGCGCCTGATATGCGCCCACTCTTCACCAGACCATGATTACTCAGCCTGTCTGCTCCGAATGCATTAACCATCGCAGTACAAATCAATGCTGTGACTTATATTTTGAGATAATTACAATAGCACCAAATAAAGAGGGGAAAGGCGTCATGGGAGAAAGATTTCATGTCAACGATTATTGCTCATTAAAATACCAAAATGATTAAAACAAATTCGTAGAAGCATCATTATCACTTTTCCAAGTGGATAGCAAAATATGAATAATAAAATTACTCTCTGACTAGTCTCGCCAGGTAGTATTTTTAATTTCGCTCATTAGAGATGTTTTTTTATTTAGTATAAGCGCAAACGAGCAACTGGAGCCTTCTGATCACCACCGACGGCCAGAGATATCCGCATAATTGTTATACAGATGCTTTTCCACTCGCTTCCAATGAGTCACAGAAAACCTACAAACCACACGAAGCGTCTACTTGGCTGCAATGATGTAAAAAAAAACCAAATTCTCACATAAATGAACGCAGAGCCAATCTAGACGGGAAGATTTAGAGTTAGGCCACATTATGTTTAGACCAACATTTTGAGTTCAATTTAGGACATAAGGCTTTGTAACTATATATATGGTCATCGTTGCGTGCGTGACCAACGCTTAGAAAACAAATAGTTACGTAGGCATTGGAAATTCCAAATGACTCCATTTGATACGTAATATCTTATTTCAAGATCGTTTTAATGATAATTTCGTGATAGGACCGAAAAAAAGACTAAATTACGGAAATAACTGGTACTTCATAAATATTAATGTATACTATTTCTATTAACATTACAACGTTCTAAAGATATAACCTTGAAACAATGTTGAGGTCGTTCTAATTAAAAAAAATATCTATTAATGATAAGTTATTATATCGCAACATGCTCAAATTCGCTGGGCCATTTGCAAGACGGGACGGGTAGGAATGCGGGCTGCCTACTAATTGCACCAACAGAAATGGAAACATAGCAGTTGATGTGTCGATACTATCACGGGATTATTCACACCCAGCCAATAAATTTCCGTCGCCGATGACGTATTGTGCGTTGATATCTTAATCGAAATCTCCGCAACTGCAAAGCCACTGAGGACAAGATTAATGACAATTTGTACGTTTACTTTAGACACCAAGAACAGCATCGGACTCGCCGGCTGCATTGAGGAGATCGCACACAACGCCATCGCAGTCTATTGGAATCCTCTAGAAAGCGCTGCTAAGGTAATTCATTATTTTTTCCATGTTTGCTTTATAATTCTACATATTTTGTGTGCATGATATAAGATTTACCTATTTTTTGTAATTATTGTCTACAACTCTGACGGATTGTTTTATTGAAATTCCATACGCCATATAAATTGCGTACGTCATGATTTGTAGCTGCAGCAAACTAACAGACCAGTTTTGTCCTCAACCTCGCTTGTATGTTATCGTTGAATAAACCCTTGGTATAATAAAGATCTTTAATGCTTTCAAATCCCTTTTTGAGAAAAGTTAAAACGAGTAGGAACTTAGCAAAATTGGACTTGGTGAAGTCTCACACAAATTGCCAATAACATTGTCTCTAAAGATTCATCATATAAAATTTCGGTATTAAGTATTTGTTCGCTTTTAGCAGAAGTGTTAAAATGCGGTAGAGCTGGTCTATGGAGTTTAGATACAATAGCAAAAGAACCTTAGCTCAACCGTCTCTCATAAAAGCAGTAGATTAAAAAAAATGCCAGAAATTGCAGTAGCAATGTAATTTAATTAGTTTTTAATCAAAATAATTATGTTTGTGTAATGTAAGCCCAGATCATTGTTTGACATATTCAATGGTAATTAAATAAAGTCCCGCAACCATATTTGGTTCGGCAAATGAGGCAAAAAACGTCATTACACAAACATATTCACAAAAAGACCGTTATAATTAAGAGGCCGTAAATAAATGTGTTGGTTATTTTATTTATTTCTTTAAAATATGTCCATTAATTTAATAGTCTTTTTAATCTTTTAATAACTATTCTTAAAAATGTAATTTATGTGTTTTTGTGTCGATCATTTTATTTCACTTATCATAAACAAGGTTTTATAATTTTTCCGATTTTATAACATGTAAATACGCAACTATGTTTATTGAATTGAATAAATAACACATAGGCGGTTTTGTATGAGGGAACTGACATCTCATCGATAATGTTATGGAGACAGCATAAAGACCATTCAATACCTATTCACTGAACGGTTAAAACTGATAGAACCTTCACAATAGAAATTGTAGGACACACTACATCGGCGGCGCAACGCGCTGCATGCCCATTAACGCTCAAAGCGCTGTCTATATAATTTAATCACAATTTTTTCTACGATGCGACGTATAGCTATAATAAATTATAGTTTAAGGCGTGAAAACGGAAATTGTGTGTTCCTTATGAGTCGTTTTTCAAATTGACTTGAGGTCTACTTGGATAGATTATTCAAGCATGAATAATCGGTTAGCTATATCCATAATTATTTACGATTGGCCACTAAAGCCGTGGCGGATGTGAGTATTTTGCGATAGGTAATACGTCTGACAGTGATCGGTAACTATGTCGGCACCGGGGAAAAACGCGAAGGGGTCATTTGCATAGGCCGCAGTAATGAACCCAGGTTGCTGTCTCACCCGCCGGCTAGCGGCTACCTTATTACCATCATGAGAACGTTTTAAAAATAGATATTATGAACTAACCTCTATACTTCATATACTAGGGATATTATTACCGGTTTACAGATTTTTATTAAGACTAACTTCCTAAATTATAGATAATTATGTTACGTTTATATTTCGATTATATCCCCGATATTCGTAATTATTATTGAATATAGCGATAATGTTCGATATTTTATTAAGTATGTCTTTGGGTCCTTTATATGTATTGATAAACAACTAGTAGGATATCAATGGCCATAACGCTGGGAAGCTGAGAAACATATTTTAATTTTACTCGCTTAAACTGTATGAATACTGTGTTTGTCAAGATTAAAATGTAATCTGAATTTGCTTATCATACTTCATAATTTTGTATGTAATATTGTATTTTTCAGATCAACATCGCCGTCCAGTGTTTAAGCACGGACTTCAGCAGTCAAAAGGGAGTTAAGGTAGGAGGAATATCTGCATATTTCCCTGTCTTTTTCATAGAAAAAATCTTTAATTTTGCATAGGACATCATTCACGTCTGATGACGAAGCAGGGCCATAATATGTACATATATATACATATATATATATATATATATATATATATATATATGTCTACTAAAACAGAATATTATATTAACTATTTAAATTAAAATAATTTTCCATCATTTCTGATCTGAACACTCGCAACGAGCATTATGAACCGTGACGTTTGTCTCCATGACATTTAAAAATGAGAGCTATCATACTCTCGCTATGATATGTCATCAAGCTCAGCGTAAGGCCACTTTACTATTAGAGGCCAGTACGACCTCCAAGCAAATGTAGCACCTAAGCCTAATTATTTATTCGTCTTTGTTCTGTAGGGTGGTAACGAGTTTTACACTTTCAATTACCCGCTTTTTCTCACTTCTACGTGTTTACAGTTTTCTTCTATCTTCCCTTGGCGCTTAGGGGAGAACTGTGCATAAAATGCCCGATGACTCGAGGAAAAAAATTGATCCAACACTTGTACTACTAAAATAACCAATATAAGACGGTTTTTCTATAATTTTAGGCTACCCTACATATTGCTAAGTCCCATTCAGGCGCACCATTTGTATTATCCTAGACTTAGATGTTTGAACGAAATTACGCACACTCATTACATCAAATTTCTCAAATATGCGATAGATATTTAAGGAATAATATTTAGGAAGGCAAATGGACAACAAAGGAACTATATGTACCATCATGAGCAAGGGTTAGCGCAAACCGACAGAGTCGCGACGGAGGTTATGTTTGCGTTCGTAAGGTAAGACGCAGACAAGAGCGAAACCAATGACACCCTTATTCCTTCTGCAGTAAGAGCCTACCTCTCTTGACCGCGCGTACCGCGTCTTTTGCTGTGCGCCTCTTAGCCATGCTTTGATTTTATTTTATTGCACACAGAATCTTATAGAGAAGTATATTGTGTTGAATTGAACCAGACACTATACTTGTATCTTCACCTAAATAGGACGCTCTGCGCTGAGCCTAAGGATACGTGACGAAGTCCGACCTCGAACATACAATTAAAACGTTACAACGCTATTCGCTATACACACGTGTATATTTTCCTTATCTGTAAATTCAACACAATTATAACATTCAACATTTATTTTGAATACGAGTCACAGTTCTAGCGTGAAATGGCTTATAATTTGGCGATTCGGTCGACGCAAATAATTTCTTCTGAGAATATAAAAGTTGCCTAGAAGACCGTTGTTGATTTGCATTTAGCGATTTCAATGCATATTAATTTTTGCTGGCTGAATCCCCGCTGGCTTAGCAGTCAGAACCTGTTTTTGGAATCGCCTATATCAAGATGGACTGGCGATAAATATCTGTGAAGTATGAGGAACATATTGTGATTCGAGCAAATATATATTTAGTTGTAAATAATGAGATATATACTACTGACAGATCTATCATGGAGGAGAATCTTCATTTACTAGTTCTTGATATTTGTAGTGTCCTTATTATTGCATAGAGCCAAAGAAACGGATACTGGTACGTGACCATAGATCATAGACATCAAAATCAGAATATAAATAGACGTGTTCCCCTTATTGGAGGCTTAAAATTCCCTCCTAGGCATGGGGGTTTAACACCGTCAACTTCCTGACCCCGGAATATTATAAGTTTCGAAATTCCCAATGACCTTTTTTTTGGCTGACCCGTGATTGAAAACCGTAACATCACATATGTGATTGAACATGCCTACCACGGGACCACGAGACAGTCAATTAAATACATAAATATATATATAAAATTGGGAATTTTTATGTGTACCTAACATCTTACATTTTCTTACTTCCAGGGCCTGCCGCTACACATACAAATAGATACCTTTGAAGATCCAAGAGAACCACAGGTTTACCACAGGGGCTACTGTCAAATTAAAGTTTTTTGCGATAAGGTAATTTTACTCACCTATTTCTCATTATGATGATAATGATAATGACAATGACAACGTTTGAAATTGATAAATGTAAACGTAACTTATTGATAGTGTCAGTCCTTTCTTTTTCTATGTGGAAACCATTTTGTATAAGGTTACCTACCTCTGATGCGCTTACCCAATTATAGTAAATATCCAATAACATAAAATGTACATAAATATACCAAAATATAAATATTTCAGTACTATGATAGGTATGATATATTACCATGATAGGTTTTCACCTTTTCTTTATATCTTTTCCGCGCATGATTCTTTTCTATTTCTATAAAATACCTAATGAATGGGCTTACCCGAATTAACTCTGTCGATGCCTTTAGCTAGGCTAAATCGACAATTTAATTATCGGCTTGTAGGGTATTTAAAAACAACTATGAAATACACTATCAAATACCCCCTGGTAAGCGGTTTTGGTCCCTGGCCTGGACACGCCTAATGAAGAATTATCTGGGAATATATAGCATCTGGGAAGACGAATTGTTGGTCGACCGTGACGTAAAATTACGATCTCCACCTGATCCGTCGTCGTACATGCTAGTGGTGGATCGTCCTTAACTGATAGAGCATTATCTGGACGGATTTGCTGATACACCTACATATCATTGTCACTCAAAACATAAGTATAACGAAACTTAACATAAAAAAAATGTTCAAAGGGAGCGGAAAGAAAAACAAGAGACGAAGAAAGAAGAGCTGCAAAAAGAAAAATGTCGGCGACGAACAGAAAGAAGCTGGACGAAATCTATCATCCTGTGACGGAGAGAAGCGAATTCTACACGATGGCGGACCTGGCGAAACCGCCGGTACTTTTCAGTCCCGCGGAAGACATAGACAAATTAACAGGAATGGATATTCAAGGATTCTACGGCCACGACGAGTCGGCCTTGGCTGAAGCTCATCTGAAACATCCGTCGCCCTTCCTCCTACACGCAGCGAAGCCTCAGGCGCCTGCGCTGAAGTTCCACAATCACTTTCCTCCTGATGCACCAGCGTAAGTATACAGTCATTTTAAGTGTGTTTTTATAAGTATATCTTTACCTAGGAAAATATATTCAAAATCTATTCAACGCTTGCAGCTTTAAATAACTTAAGTTACATATTATATCGTATAAAAGAAGAAAAATAGTATTGTAAAAGATGTAGGTAGCATCATTATGATTAAGATTTTGAAATGTGCAGAACACCAAGTTCCAAAATATTGGTGTTTTTAGGATTTGGCCTTAATAACACAACGCATTGAATAAATTATTATTATGAAACTGGGCATTTTTTCTTTCATACAAGCTTTTTACATCGAAGAAATTTATACATAAGGGAAATAAATATACTATGACGGATAATCAACCTAATTTTCTTCCTTTCATGGTGTTGTACAAGCTCTGTTCTGTGAAATTTAAATAAGATTTTTTTTACTCCAGGTATCGATCAGACGTAGGCGGCCTGTCACCATACAGCGATCGTAAAGACTCGCTAGAGCTGGAGAGTGTGCTCGGCAAGCGTGCTCGCACGTCCACGCCGCCGCTCAGCGAGCGCGTCATGTTATACGTGCGCCAGGACACCGACGACGTGTACACGCCGCTGCACGTTGTCCCGCCCACCACGCAGGGCCTTCTACACGCTGTAAGTACAACGTCAACGCACGTGGAACTACCTCTCTGATCTCTACATAACTAGATAGCTGATTAATTTCAAATGAGGTAAGTAGTCAGCGCCTCGTTACTGACGATAGATCTAAGGTTTACAAGCGTTAAGCTTAAATCGTTCCTATGGATTAGTGATGGTGGACACACATGCGATCAAAGCTATGTTTCAGTTTATTTGTCAGTAACTCGGGCGCTGATCTTCAGTGGCATTAATGACAAACTGCATCAGATATACAGTTATGTAGAGATCAGTGCGACGTGACGCATCAGGCGCCGAGCACGATAATAACCTTGGTGTTGTAAGCTAACCGCAGATCGAGTAAACGAGAGCGTCTCTCGTTTCCTCGTCGCTTCGATGTTCGTTTATGACGGTGTATTTGATATTATAAACGAAATAAATCGAGACGCTTCGTCCGCCGCGGGCGCCAGACGGATAGTCGCTGGCGACCGCGGCGCCGCTGCAACGTGACGCTTTATAACCCCGTCTAATCGACACAGATCATCATAACTGCATGTTGTAATTAACACCCGCGCGCCCAAGCACCGGATCGCTCCTCTTAGACTCGCGTTAGTTTCTGAATTCGGCTATCTCACCGTCATTCGTTCCGACGAGACGTCTCGGTTTAAAGCTCAACCGCCCGTTTGTAATTTCCTTGTTTTCTGCTCATTTTCAGATTGAGAATAAGTACAAAATTTCAAGTTCGGCAATTAATAATCTTTATCGAAAGAACAAGAAAGGGTAAGTGGTTTTCATTGGCGTCTAAATTTGGAAATTCCGGCCGCCTCGCGATACTCCTAGCTTAAGAGGGCGCGCCACTAACTATTCCGCTTGTGATTTGAAGAATTTCCTAATTTTACCTCATTTGCTTTTAATAATTGATAATATATCCCACATGCCTACCTTAATACCCGTAATGACTGCGTATCCTCACATTTTAATAATTGATCACTCACTCGTAATAAGTAACTTTATTAGTAGCAGTAAATATACGAATGATCTAAACTTGCAAATGTTATTAAAAAAAAAAAAAACTGAATATCGAATCATCGATTTTCAATTTAAAAATGTCTTAAACATTCACAATTTTTGCAACTTATATGGTGTTAAAGTGTTTTCGTTGATTATAGGATTACGGCGAAAATTGACGACGAAATGTTGGCGTACTACTGCAACGAAGACCTATTTCTATTAGAAGTGAGGCCAGCGGGGGCGAGCGAGGACGAGCCTCTCTACGACATCACCTTCGTAGAGCTGCCCCTCGAACATTAGCTACGTCTAGTATAGACAGCGCGAGTAACGTTACTGTTATTAGAATCTACTTAATGTGTCAAATCTATATCAATAGAGCACACAACAAACCGCTATTGGTGAAGAACGTTGCAACAAAATACTCATTGTAGATACTTATTAGATTTTAAAACCTCTCTATTCGATTGAGATTTTTTATCTATAATTTCAACAACGAACCATTTTTTTATGCATAACTCTATCTTGATATTGTACGTTTGGACCTTTAATTTAGATCTGTATCTATATAAATAGTAGCAATATATTAAGTATTATATAACTTACATAAAAACTGAATACAATAATGTAATTATGGATTTTTGATTCTTAAGGAGTGTAAACTGAAACACGCTATAATAAGCCATTTTCAGTTTTAAGCCCGCAAAAGTCTACCATACAATACAATTAGTAGTATTATTTTTCATCCATTCCTTAACTATTTTATCACGTCCGGTAACCGATGCGTGCTCCATTGTGTACTAAATTATTGAAAAATATTCTCAGACTTATGTAAATTATTGTTATTTTTATTTGAGTGTTGCTCGCGTTGATTTATCTGTTACTTTAAATTTACATTACATGATGTTATGTCTTCCTCGATGAATTATATCAATAACGCTCATTTATAAATAAGGTTGTCTCTAAAGTGTCGATCTCAGGTTGATTTTTACTTTTAAGAAAAATATCACCGTAATCATTTTAATCAAGTCGAATGTCACAATGTTTGGTCGTTATTTAAATGGCGGCACGGACCACTTTGTATATAATAACATATTAGTGCCTCATAAATTTATACCATATGGTGTTGGCAAAAAGTTCGATTTTGTACAGCGTTCAAGTCGATTTCTTTTCGATGGAGACGATGCTTTGATTTAAGAAATACTAATGATTTGTTTCTGAATTTAAATGTGTGTGCCATTCACTCGTTTATCATTCTAGATTTACGTAAGAAGTTTTCAACAGGTACCTTTAATAAATCTTGCCATGAAGATAACGTAAGAAATTCTTGTCACAAACATATTGTATTGACATAATGTCGTCTAACAATAAGAAGTATACGTAAAGTGCCTTTGTCGTATGATATTTTATTTCTTAATTTAAGTGAGTTAAGTCAATCTAAATGCCATCCATTTTGTTAAGTTTTATATAAGTAAGTTTGCTTTATAAGCTGGCTCAATTCATTGATAAAGTTGATATTAGCTGTAAGAACCATAATAATGTTGTTCGCGCGTAACTCGTTCGCCCAGACTCATAAAAGTATATGTAAAATATTGCTTCAGACATACAATAAATAATATCAAAGTTATACTTTCATCCCAACAGCATGTTAATTTATTATATCCTTTGGGTAATGACATTTGAAATTGTCTTTAAATTTAGTAATTTGATATTATAAATTTTGGTGGAAGCCATAAACGTTAATTATAATTGTAAATGAGATCCGATGGACACTTTGCATGCTGTATACCTACTTAATAGTCACTTAGACATAGTCAAAACTCGACCATCAGAACAACATTTACATTTTCATCTAGGGGAGTGGTTTGTGTACGATTAGAATTTTATCGATAGTTGATTACAATACTATTTTATGCATTCGATACATAAGTTAACGGACCATGACAATTTAGAATGTGAATAGTGTGTTCAATCTAATATTAATATATAAGTGTCTAGGTGGAGAATGTTGTATCTACGTGAACAGAATTGGTAAATGAAAAAGAATTTAATTGCTTTTATTGAGACGATTATTTTGTTCAATATAAAAAAGAATGAATATATAAAAATTATAAATAAGTTTTGTCCACCGATTATTTTGGATCAGAACCAGGTTCTGTTGGATTGCAATGATTGGTCGCAGACAAAGTCGCCCAAGATTATTATGTTAAGTGCTGTGCCTAGTGCGGACGGTTCGATCAACTGCCATATTATGACATAGTTTAGGATACTTGTGGACGTTAGGAAGTTATTAGTTAAGAATACTAGTGTAGTCAATTTTACTATCGTACATGTTGCAGGTAGGAATCGAATTTTTATTAGTTTTATGCTATATTACGTACTTATTCATATTTACGTATTTTGTGATTTTGTTGATTTTTCAATCGTACTGTGTTGCGACCGTCGGTCTACAGCAGCTCGACTATCTTACATTTCGATGTTTTATATACACTCGTTATTTTTTTCCACTATTTTTTAAGCAGTTTGCATTCTTAATGTTATATGTTTACGCATTTCATTGCTCAAAGTCTGCATTTCCCTTTCGAGTATGGCGGACTCTAAGTACATTTTCTAATGTAATATCTACTTGTACGTATCGAAGTAATACTATTTATTTATGTACTTATAAATTTGCGCAGCTTTAATATTTACTTACAAGATGATAGGTCGTGATTCTGAATCTCGTCATAAGTCACAAATGTCAGTAGCAATAAAATACGTAAAACAGTCTAGTAGTTAAATGGGCGTATACTCGAGGCGTCGCCAGCCAGTGCGCGAGCGTTGTTGTGCAATGATTATGTTTATCAGAGTTGAATATAAAGCATGTGTAACGTGTATATTGAAGCGAATGCTAGCGCTTGCGTTAACTAAAAGCTGGGTTGGGAGGGTTGGTCTTTGTCACTCTTCGGACCATCGATACATTGACTAACTTTGAACATTTATTTTTATATCTATAATTACATTTTAACAAAACGATAGTCAACATTTATTTTCAATTTTTGTACAGACATTTTACATGAGCAATACGAATTTTAATTGTTGGATTTAAGGTTGTATCGATATTTGGTCGCCATCCCTAGCTGAAGTGTTTGGAAACGCAGCCGGTTGGCGGCGGCCTCTTGCAGATAGTCACACTAGTTATTATACACATTCCGAAAATGGTAGCACATTTTCGTTAATAAATTTTACTGTACTTAATTTTAAAAATAAATAGATGTTACGTTATTCTTTTATATGAATATTTGTAAGTTGTCATAAATATTATTAATATAATTTTTATCAAAGTTTATAATCTAAATAAAAATGTTTTTCTTCAAAACATACAACTTGTATTTTTTTCATCCCATTTATTTGAAATAAAATTTTGATGACAATAAAACATCAATATATTTACTTTATAGTAAACGAATGATTTATTACAATAATGTTAATAAAACCATTAGTTACACCAAAAAGCCATATTTAATCCAGATATAGCGTCATTTAATATCTATTATTACAATCTATCACGATTATGGAAACATTTATATATTATAATGTATAGAAGAGGTTATCGAGGAAAGACTAGGAAATACTAGAAGCATCTAGTTTTTAAATCAGTCACATCGCAAAATGAAATTGAAGTACAACACCTTATACATATACATCAGGCTCACTAAATTGTAGTATCTTCACTTCACAGGCACTTTTTATATGACACACGAAATTAAACAGCTTTTCTCTAGTTATCTATTTCGTTTTTACTTACTTTAGAAATTCTAGGATAAAACATTGCTGATTTCGTAAATTTAAATTAATGTGTACTCTCTTATCGGTATGAAAATTCTTCCACTTTTTGGGAAGGATTGTGACAGTCTCGGGCGAGTGTGTCCGACGAACCGTCGGTGAAATTACAAGTGCAATTAAATGCATCGTGACCGTGTTATTTTTATAATATGAATAATAGTTACATTTTGATTTTGAAATGAGACAAGCTATTTTTTACATAACAACTTGAAGATTACCGACGCCCATAAACTTTCGCATATTTGTCATACCGATGCGCTGCCCTCTTCTTTCCTCCCATCCTTTAATGGCCCTTGAGATAAGGGCATCCGCGCTTGTTTGAATATATACTCGTAGGTGTATGGATCACTTATATTTGTGGTGCTACTTGATTGACTAGTAACAATAGCTATATAAACTCAACGAATATGTACTGAGTCCATTTTTCTAGGTAGGATACTTCGTTAAGAGAACCTTGAGCGTCATAGTAACAGTTCACTTCTTAAATTGCCTCTCCATCTAGTGACAGTCAGTCATTGACTATGAAGTAACCCAAAAACTGGTATGAGAATTGTGCAATATACTTTATCTGTCATTATGACCCTTAAGTTGTCTTTAGTATGTACTATTTACCTAAACAGATATTGTAATAATGTGTTGTCAATTACACTCTCTGTAAAAAACACAACATTGTAACAAAGCTCTTGTACTATATTATTTGGCGATCTTCAGGATTAATTAAGACTACGTACACATCACACCTGTCACGTTTCATTGCAATCACACCTCATTTGATTCTAAATAATAAATATGGCACACGATCTAGCTATAAAATACGTGTCCAAGTTAAATAGCTACCGTTCCAAGCCAAAATAATAAAGATGTAAATTAAAATATCCGTTCCAATACATAGAGTATAATCATTATTTACCTATAATTGATAATAATCATATTCATTTCAATTTTCTTGCCAGTTTAATATTCCGATGAAGATAGACTACCCCTAAAGTTTCCCAAGATTTATGGAATACAGATTGACTCATAAAATAATCTTTCTATCTCAGACTGAGAATTAATCCTGACTCTCCTTTAAGTTGAGTTTAGAATCGATTAAAATAGAGCCAAAACACCCTACATTCTGGACAGGTATTCAAAAGTCATATTATACTAGATAAAATATTTAAAAAGAAAGAATTTGTATTAATTTTCCGAAAACATAAATAAACAAATAATGAGTGTTAAATAGCTAAATGATAATCTTGAACCGTTCCCCTTCGGAGAGGTTCGTGAGTGATGGCTATTGTATGAGCGGCGAGCTCTGGCTGTCGCTGAAGTCGAGCGTGTAGTACATGTCGGTGGTGTCGAGGGGCGCAGGCGGAGGGACGAGGGGCGCCGGGGCCCGCTTGTCCTGCAGCCAGTGGTGGGGAGCACCCGCCTCGCGCACGCGGGACACACGGGACAGCAGCCGCGCGTACGTCTTGTTCACGCGGCAGTGGCACGCTGTTACCTACGGAAACAATTCTTCATATCACGTCTCATATTGTTTAAGTCCATGGAAATGGTCATGAAGAATCCGAGCCCATAAACATTGCAAATGCATTCCTCTCCGTGTAATTCCTTGGTACATCTTATGTCTTAGCCTCTATAAAATTGGCCCATTGGAGGGAAGGAGTTAAGGAGGGCAACGCATCTGCATAACAATTATTTTAATGCCTATGGGTGTCGGTAGTCATCAAAGTGGTCTGGCTCCTCGTTTGCTCCCTTATACTATAAAATAAAATTAAAAATTACCACTGACCTACTGACTCCGGACTGTTGAACACACGCGCCACTGGCCCAGAGAAATATTGACTGAGCTACTTACCACGACACCGACGATGGCAATAGCGGCGCCGAGGGTGCCGGCCGCTATGAACACGTTGTGCAGGCGGTCGTGGTACAGCCCCAGTGGCAGGTGCATCTGGCGAACTAAACTTCTCTTCCCTGTCTCTATCTCGTTCTCTCCGTCTATGACTGGCTCCAAGATGAAATCTTCTGTAAATGTTTAGGAATAACCGTTAGTAGGTATTATTAAGAATATAAAATATAGTATTAAATATCTTAAGTTAATTAATTACTTTTTATTTTGATCAGACGCGCACGCGTAGAGTGACCATATTTAGCAAATTAATTACGCTAAATTCGCTTAAGTCTACGATGTACCTAAGTAATGTTTTCGTTTTATTGTATTTTTATTGGTTAATAGCAGGCTTCGCATGAATACTTTATGAAATATGACAAGAACAAAAATATATACATTGTGAAAATTTTGACCATGTAAACATTATACGTTACAATCACAATAAATTAAATCTATGACAATAAATTAAACGTCTGTCGGGGTAGCCAGTTGTCAATATTTTTTTATATTCATGATTGCAATAAAGATTGAAGTTTGAACGTTATAGAATGTTAAATGACCTACCTTCATTACTGATGATGTAGGATACTAATTGCAATAGAATTTTTCAAATCAGTCCAGTAGTTTCGGATTGTCTTTAATGCAAATAGACAAACAAACAATCAAATGTTCCCTCTTTATAATATTAGTATAGATGTAGATATGGGACCACTAAATATCGTTAGAAATTAGAAATCATAAAAATCATAAAAATAAAGACTAACGATAATTACTTTACGAAAACTATAAAATAATTACAAACAATTAATTATGACTCAATAATTGAATAATAAAAGTACAACTATCAAATAATTAATTACATCATCAGCGGTTTGTAATCAACTATACGTGTAATTGAACGATATTTTTATTGGTCTCTTTTATGTCTAGCGTTCTCTTTTTTGTAAATAAAAGTGATCGAAACGAATCGCACGCACGCACGCACCTGCAGGCCAGTTTCCGAAAGTTTAGTGGTTTTACAATACAGTGGTAATTCTGCAAAAAGCCAGGGGCCCAGACCCGAGGGAGGTTCCGGTCACAGTACACACAAGTGGACCATCTCTACATTGGAAGACAGACAGATTATATCTGAAGACACTAAAGGGGTATGCAGAGGGAACCGAATGGCACACAAAACCATCATTATAGATATACAATCCAATTACTACGAGTATAATAACCTTGAAGTCTTTTATAATATTATTTAACCCGTAAAGGAAATATTCACGAAGTATTCGTATACATTCACAAGTAGGAAATATTGTACAAGTTGTTCTATCTGCGTATTATAAACACGACAGTTAACTCGGGAACGTTCCGGCTCTATTCCCTCAGGAATTGTTTCATTTTCCGAGTAGACTCTAAAACATTGTTATATATAACATGGATCTGTTCTCACGAGGGAGTCGATATTCTCCTAAATTGTTCATAAAACATAATTAGGACAGGGTTGGCCAACTAGTCCATCGCGGGCTGTCGACCTATGCAAGTCCTAGGCAAGTCGATCGCTATGAGGCCAACGAATAATAAGCACCACTGGAATATTCATGTGTATTTATGTCTCAAATTTACGCGAATGTTACTCGATACAATAAAGTTATTTTTACGGTGGTGGTCCGTGTAACATTATGATTTGGTTTCAATGCAGTACTGATCTCTAAAACATTTATTGTATTATCAACATCATCATTATATAATAATAATAATATCTGTGGACTTATCACAACATCGTTGACCTAGTCCTGTGGTAAGTACCACACAGGTAATAGATGTACAACGGAAATTATTAAATATTTTTTTATATATTTAATTACACACACACACACACACGTACGCACGCACGAGCGCACGCACGCACCCACGCACGCACGTACGCACGCACGCACGCAACGCATGCACGCACGCACGCGCGCATACACGCACGCACGCACACACACACACACACGCACAAACACACATATATATAGGCATGCATGATCTAAGCGGAATTCGATACCTCGAGAAGTTTGTAAGTTGGTGCAAGACGCGGACTAACCGCCACGTTACCAACCGAGCCAGCCGGTCGTGAATTATAATGCGCATCATCATCTTGTATATGTTGGGTCAATGCCGAATCATGCTTTATGACATAAATATATATATATTTTACGTATTATGTAAGTCGGATAGCATATCTGGCGCGACTAAACCACATCTCATTCACCTCATTAGTTTTAATCGTAATCCCATAGTATAGTACTGAAATATTATTTATATTACTATATATGTAAGAACTGAAAATCTTTATAACCTTTAAACTTACTTTATTTAATGTCATAGACAGACTGGGAAGTATGGAGAAAAGGAAATATTACGCCACGAACAATCAGACTCGTCAGAGCGCCAGTGTTTCCCATATTTCTTTATGCTTACGAGATTTGGACAGTAAGACAAAGTGAGAGGAATGAAATCTAAATTTCTGGTTCGCATTCACCTTTCTTTGGACTTATAGTTTGAGGTGACATGCTGAATTGCAGCGAAATTGGACCGGCATGAACGGGGACGTATATTTCGCTCATCTGATATAGCCTAAAAGCGACAGTGTCGCGTTTCGAGCAGTTTGTAAGTTGCAGGTAGTCCATTTGACAGGAGGAGGGAATGAAGGCTGCGTATTTGCATGAAAATTATGTGGATGTCTACGGGCATCGGTAGTCGTCGAGGTTTTGAATTCCCCCCCTATACCTATTATAAAAATCACGTCTCTCGCAGCGGAAATGTTTATATTGATTGTGATTCAGGATAAAATCGAAGACACCAGCCTAAGCGGCAGATCACCTATGTGATGGACGGATCAAGTAAAAGCTGTCCTTGACGATCCTCTTCACCATTGCATCAGAAAATGAGGTCATTGAGACGAATGGCGACGGATTCTGCAGCACCACCCCAACCCTAAACCAATGACCTTGCTGACGTTTTTCTGCCGGCGGTGTACCGACACCGAAGAAGAACAACGACTTCATTACAAATGACCAACGTCATCAACAGAAACGTCATCATTATAATTCCAATCACCACGTACCTGTGGAGATAGAGATGATGATGTGAATGATAGAGATGATGATGTGAATGATAGAGATGATGATGTGAATGATAGTGATGATGATGTGAATGATAGAGATGATGATGTTAATGATAGTGATGATGATGTGAATGATAGTGATGATGATGTGAATGATAGAGATGATGATGTTAATGATAGAGATGATGATGTGAATGATAGAGATGATGATGTGAATGATAGAGATGATGATGTGAATGATAGAGATGATGATGTGAATGATAGTGATGATGATGTGAATGATAGAGATGATGATGTGAATGATAGAGATGATGATGTGAATGATAGTGATGATGATGCGAATGATGTTGCTGATGGTAATGACATAGTTTCATAGTGCATGCATTCATAAATACAAACTGTATCTTTCTATTACTACCAATAAGTTTTGTCTACACACCATCTTTATAATTTAACAAGCGATCCGCTCCGGCTTCGCGCCTCTTCCGGGGATCCAACAAATAACTAAAATTTTACACACAAACTACACTAAAATTCCTCGGGAAACGCTCTATCTATTCGTGAAAACAGAATAAAGGTCAATTCTTTACATTTTGAGAAAATCGATCACAAACATACAGTTTTTCGTTTTTGACTATGCTTTGTAAGGATTATACAGCGAGTAAGTAAGAGTACTTTGAAATCTTAATGAACGAGCGCCAGATTGGGAGGAAGAGCTTTTGAATATTCATAATATAAGCTCGTGTTGTAGCGAACGTTTACATTTCCTTAAAACCTCCATTCGCCGCCTGTAATTTTGTAGTAAAATCCTTACAAGTTTACTCCCTCTCGAGCTTTTATATAAATACTTGCAGAGCCACGGGGTTTCAGCCGAGCACTCCAACCCCAGAAGCGCACCCCTAGTGTGGAGTTTCGTAAAATTTGGTCCTAGCGGATGTCTGCACCCTAAAAGGAACCTACCTGTCATTTTTGTAGGTGTTACAGCTTCAGATATCTCGTAGTTTCAGATATCTCGTGTTTAATGGGTGAGTGGCGTTTCGACTTTATATACACATATAGGAAAAGGAAGTGCTGGTCGACCGTTCACCAGGTGAGAAGACGCTCTCCGTGCAGTGGCCGGTCCGGGATGGATGCGAGTAGCAGGAGATCGGTCGTCTTGGCGTTCATTGAAAGAGGCCTTTGTCCAGCAGTGGACCGATAAGGACTGATAATAATGATGATGATATATGGTCTTCGGGTGATATCGTTGATATAGGAATGTATATGCGATTCAGTGATACTACCACCCGAATTTTAACTCAAAGTAATAAACGAAATGTTGTAACAAACTATTTAACATAATGTCAACGTAAGTGAAAAATCAGGTTGAACACAATATTTTAGTAAGCCGCCATTGTCTTCCCTGATGGACAGTTTCACAGTAAAATACACAGCGCCAGCTTTAAAAGCGGACCGTAAAAACGATCTAGCGGCGATATAAAATAACTTAATTGCACCTCAGCTCCAATTATTATTCTACTATAAAAACAACGTGTACAAGTCGCATCTTGGGTAAGATAGCAATTTATTCCACAGACACAACCTTGTTATGTCATTAATTAATATAATAACAGATAAACGAACCTTCGCAGAGTCTTCCGGTGTAGCCTGGCCGACACGAACAGTAGAAGGAGTTCACGCCACTCCAGCACGTACCACCATGGGCACAGGGGTTATTATCGCATACCTGTGTGATGACATTTCGTTTTAGGTAATTGTATTGGAGTAATTGTTTGTATTATCGTCTGACTAGTAAATTAATACTTGCCTTTATGTGTGATGAAATCGATAAACAGCGAAAGCTAAACTTTTTTAATTCATGATGCTAACGAACGGACGGAGCCATTTGTACCGACGCACATTAATGTCGTCCTAGCCGAATTTTGACGACGAACATCTCTATAGTGACTAACCATCTGCGCAGGACATATTGTAGTGCACAAGTGTGTACAGGCACAAGTGCACCGCCTGTTTCTATTCCGACGGGACGGCAGTCCGGCATGACTGGAGAGAAATCAGGCGCAGGACCGACGACGTGCTCTCTGAGGCACGTGGCTCTAAAACCGATATCTTCCTTACTTCGGACTGTTGTTAGAAAAAATCCCAGTAACATTTTGTTCCCACCCGGGATTCACATCACGCAGTAAGGACTTCTCTTTCATATGCAGCATGGCACTACATCTTACAAGAATATACATGAATCAACCCAGTTACTTATTTTCTCGATTTATTTCTACTTTTAAAACTGAGTTTCTTCAATTTATAAGGTACGAAGAATTTATCGGCATTACTTGAAAACAACAGAAAAACAAGCAGATCGACTTGCACGGAGACTTTATAAATGAACAGCGTTTTCTCTTTTTCCAAAGCGAACTCGGTTCACATATTGGAAGTCATGAATTATGCATGTTCCGTTTCATCTGCGATCCCCGACGATCTGGAGCTCGACTTTTGTGACAGAAATTATCTATAACTTTATGTCTCCCAGCGTTTTTATTCATGAAGCATAAGGAATCTACGAAAATTGCCCGTGGGCGTTAATATGTTGTATATTTTGTTCAAATAAAATTATTTACCTTTTTAGCGTGATAACGTCTTATAAATCGATAATATAACACGTAAACCGAACAACGAAGACAGTTTTTTATAGCTGGGGACAAACGAACATTAACATCCACCATAGATAATACTTATAGATGCGTCACTAAGCTTAAAACCATCGTTTTGCTAAACGCCTTGGGCAACAGATGGCCTTAGTTTCTATATAAGGTACATTAAATAATTATAGATGGCGTTGTTTCTTTATAAATTAATAGGTATTATTATATATTATCCACAATGGTAATAGTTATGCTAGCGTTACCTCATCCCCCTCAATGGGTCACCCGGTACACGAAACAATATCATAGACGTCACTTTAAAGGTGATTTCATATATGAGAGAGTTCCGGAGGTGCCTCCTAAAAGCCTGATTCGGCTGCAATTGCTCTTACAAAAGTATCAACTATCCCATGAACTGTTGTGGTTAGTATGAAACTATGTCTGACTGGTGAAGTATAGTACCAGTGAGTCAGTTCTTAAGTTACGGAACTTTGGATCTTGTTCTTATAATTAACGTTCTTCGAAAACGTTCCCAGGGAAATGAAGTTATTTGTTTCGTGCAGACGTCATGATTGCGTAACCGCTGAGGAGCTGGGTCGTTGCAACTGATATGTGCCCAACTCGCGAGCACTTTATAGGACATTAAGAGAATACTTTAATTCAGTGACAAATAGTCATGCTGCATTACAGCAGATTGGGCTGGCAAGACCGTGCACGTATCTCTCCGTCACGTGACGACGCCGTAAAGTGGTAGACGTGCTGTCCTTTTTGTGCGGTTTGTGTGTTTCCGATGGCCTATTAGAGGGGCCGAGGTAAGGAGGGCAACAAATACGCATAACAATTTTGCGAATGTTCAGAGGCGTTAAGGGGCGTCAGTATTAATTTTGTATCCGCTTCATTCATATATCACGCCGTCTGTTTCGCATAGACATTCGCAATGATTCTACGCCGATGCTCGACGCGAAAGGTCTATTTTCCGGTAGCGGACGCCTCGTTTAGTTATTACACATTTGTGACGCCGCTACTTATTACACAATGCGTCACATAAAGTTATCAACGTCACAAAGTGTTCAGATTGCGTGCGAGTTTAATGTAACCTGTAAGACGCATTGATATTGTCAATATAAACTGTAATCTTTTTAAATTTCTGTAATCTTTTTATTTCATTATTATTGTTTTTCATTGGTAGGCACGACATACAGAATACGCAAATTGGTGAGATTGAAAACCAGTGTTAGGCACCATGCATGCTATGATAGATATGTATCATACATGTGTGACACATAAGTATATCAGTAACTCTTTTACCATTAGACTTGGTATACTACACTGTCCCACTGTGCTACCACTGAGTATCCAAGATCGACAGCGGCCACTGTGGCCTTATGGTAACATCATTGCTCGGGGGAAGAACTAAAACTGTAACCCGCAACGAACTTGAAGGAGAATCTGAAGGAGATATAAGAGCGGAGACAGCCCGTGATTGCAAAAAGAACACTCAAGGAAACAAATGACAGCCGGCAGTATATTATGAATACGAACATAAATATTCTATTTATGAGCATATAGAAGTGGAGTACTTACGGAAGTGGCAGGTATGTGGCACTCGTCTCCGATGAACCCTCGGGGACACTCGCACGTGTAGCTATTGCCGTGATCGATACAGTAGCGCTGGGACGAGCAGGGATTAGGCGAGCAGAGATCCACCTGAACGTAATAATGTACGTTAAAGCCCCCGTGCAAATACACCGCTAAGTGTCAATCGACTCTTATGTAAATAATTCACAGAGGTAAAAAAAGGTCCCCTTACATTTTCGCTTTTAAATGAGAAGGATCTCAAATATTTATACTTCCCTTACAGTTTGGAACCTGTATGTACAATACTGGTTGTAGATCTGGAATTTGTATAAAATGAGTGTCACAATTTTCAGAGAAAATTAATTAGTTTATTATTATAAGTTATGGATGAAAAGGCTTTGCAACTAGTAAATTATTCAAATTATTAGCGAACTGGTGGGGACGTTGTCTTATCAGACACATAATAAATTTTGACATTTTGCGTAAATCTTATTAATTATGTACACATTTGCCTATACACATAATTAACATCATTATGCACGAAATTTTGAAGATATATAAAACTAGTTTTTGTCTGGGAATGCATTCATCCAAAAACATATTATAAAACAAAGTTCCCAAGAGCTTCCCCAAAAGATTTTATCAAAATCTAGTTTTTGTTTTCTCTTTTTTGGTGGGAGCTACTATCGGTTGGCGACACTGTTGCACCCGCATCTGATATTAGTTAATCTGACTAGCGAAGACTTTTGTGTCTTCCATTTTAGGGAGAAAAAGATCCCCTCTTCTCCCGCAGACCTCTACTGAAACGATTTTCTTTTCATACGTTTTCACCAATGGATAGAACTATTACCGAGGAAGGTTTTAGTGTATAATTTGCTAAGGTAATTTCCTGCCATTGATAAGCAAAGCCGGCGCGGATCGGTAGTAATTTTTCTAAATATAAGTACATTTGTGTGTAATATAATGCGAAATGTGATCTATATAACTGTGTCAAAATTCATTTCGTCCAAATCCGTTCAGCACTTTACATGTGCCATATTCACCTATGGAAACGCTCGCATTTACATTATTAAAAAGAAAACATTTTATTACAAAAGCCTTCCAAATTGGACTTGGAAATTGGAAGTTACTTCTCGTTTACATGCCACCACCGCAAAGTTACAGCAATACTGTCAAGTTTCGTGCGGTTTGGGAATGAGCAATGGCCTATAGGAAAGGAGAACAGATGAGCAGCACGTCAGCATTATTTATATTATTATTATATATATTATATTTTCTGGCAGGCCAACTGGGGCGGCACTACCCCACCCCACGGAGATGACACCGTCTAGAAATGATGGATGTTCTGTTGCGTTTCATGCTGTTTGAGTAAATGGTTGTCCATTAGTGTGGGGGAGCATCATGTCGGTACTATGCGGATGTTTGTAAGTGTTGGTGGTCATCACAAGGCTCCAAATCGTCGCACATCCTCATAGTATGTATACCTTAAGTTGGCACATGTTGCCGGTGTACCCGCGGCTGCAGGCGCAGGAGAAGCCGGCCACCTGGTCCGTGCAGGTGCCGCCGCTGGCGCAGGGAGACGACTCGCACTCGTTGTACTCTAGCTCGCACTTGTCACCCGTGTAACCTGAATAAATGTGTACCGATGTCTGATTTACCAGAGTTCCGTCGACAGAGAGCTCAGACGAGCTTTTGAAGTATTGTTAATAGTGCCAGCGAAACAACCGCCCTGGCGTTCTTTGTACGAGGCCATTTCCAATAGACTGATAAAGGTAATCCATTTACAATGATAGGGGAATATCACATCGATAAATAGACTCAACATCTATAGTAACAGAGCAGTTCCAGACACAGGCCCGTTGGGGGAAGGGAGGGAGAAGGTCAACGCCCCTGTATATGCAGACGTTAATGGGTATCAGAGATAGGATTTGCTAGAGCGAAACCCTTGCTTTCTTGCGTATCCCCTATGAATGAATGGCGTACACTGTAATAATTTGTAAAAGTGTACCTCACTTTGCGAACCCAGCTCTGTTACACGCCTAAATGTATTCTATCAATAAGAGTAACCTGCTGAACTGTAGAGAAAATTACATTCCTGTGTCGCGCCACAATGCATTTGGGATCCCCACACCTAACCCCAGCCTCCGTCAAACAGATACCTTATTTATTGTTACATTATTCTCTTACATACACACGATAGCGTCGCAAAGTGACAGCTTGTGACTTTCTAGAGGCCCAGACGAGCCAAGCTAATATTAAATGGTCCACTTAGACGTCGCCTGGCTGATGATGATGATGATGATGTAATATAATGTAATCCTAGTATATTTAGTATCGATTTACCGATATAACTTCACAATACATCAATTATCAATATGCTAAGTAGGAATTGAAATGGTAATTAATACATCGGCGGTATGTACTCTGAGTTGTTTGATCTTACGTTACGTTAATTACGGAGGAGACCAGCAATATTTTGTAGCGCTTAATTAACGGTCTACGGCACCCATAAATATCCATAGCATTATACGGTCTATAAAGAGGCAGTTCTCCTTAATTACGCGATGAGCGACGCCCATAAATATCCTCGGCATCATTTGATACGTAGGGACCAATTTCTCCTTATACATGACTTACAGATATTTACATAATCTACAGGCGGGTATTAGTAGATTATATGGCTTCCCTTGATGCGCCGGTCAGTAACAGGTAGAACCAAGGGTAAAGCCGAACTAGGTGGTACCTTTCGCTCACATTATACCTCATAAAAGCGATGGCTTTATTGTCGCTTTTCTATCAATTTTGAGGTCAAACTAGCACTCGGAGCCATTTGGTGACTATCGTCTACCAGAAAAAAATTACATACAATGATAATAGTAGAGTCATCCTAGCTGAATTTATCTCTCTCCTGCTGAAGTAGAGCCAACTGCGAGGGACATAACATTATAGTGCACAAGTGCGTGCACAGGCACAGATGCACTCTCTGTTCCCTCACTCTCCTATTCCGATGGGAAGGCAATCCGACACGACCGGATAGGAATCAGGCGCAGGACCGATTACTTAACATGAGGCACAGGGGCATAACCTCGCTAACTTCCTGACTCCGGACTGTCACTAGAAATTTGAAAATCCCAATAACACTTAGTTCCGACCCGGTACTCGAACCCAGGACCTGGTGACCACTGTGCCTCATGAACATGCTTACCACGACTACGAAACAGTAAAAATAAGCAACAGCGACCTTTTACAAAAGCTAGTAAAAACATTGACTCTATAGGTTCGGTCAGAGCACGTACTGAATCAATAAAACGATGTTATCATAATAGCCCTAGTGACGTCACCACTGACTAACAACTTATGCAAAGCCAAACTATGACCCCAATATAAAATGGGTCACATTATGGACAAATAGTTGGACCTATACAATGTATAGTCTCGTACAGAACAGAGTTGTTATTGTACAACTATGTCACAACAATGTAATAAAACTTTTGTCGCATCATCATCATTATCAGCCCTGGTCGGTCCACTGTTGGAAATAGACCTCCTGGAATAGACGCCAAGACGAACGATCTCCTGCCACTCGCATCCATCCCGCACCAACTACTGCACGGAGATGGTCTTCCCACCTGGTGAACGGTCGACCAACACTTCATTTTCCTAAACTGCGGCCTTTACTTATACACTATAGTACTTCAAAATGAAAAACAGACGTAAGCAAAGCTGATAACCATTTACTACCTGCCGTCGCATTGGTAGGTTTTGGCTGACTCATGGACTGGGTATTTCTACCACAGACATAGAGGTCTCACGTTTGAAAATCCAGAGCCGGATCAAAAAATGTTACTGGTATTTTTAATTTTGTAGCAAAAATCTGAAGTCGATAAGTTGGCGGGTTACACCCTCATGCGTCGGAGAGCATGTTAAGCCCCTGTATCGTGTATATGTCGGCTCTGTGTCTGTTTGCTGTCCATTCTCCAGAAGTATCGGGATGCTAGCTATTGGCATAGGGAAATGAGGTACACTTATGTCTGCACATACATCCTGCTCCTTTGTCTACCGTCTATAAAGACGGCTGCTGTAGATATCTGGCAAGACTCTAAATCACTACCATCACAGTTGCTTGCCTATCAAAGAAGGAAAGTGGAAAGTCATTGGACCATAATATATTGATGCCTACTTGTGGATATTATTTATAGCCTGCTACTAAACTAGCCTGTACCTGACACGCCTCTCTTTAGTAGCAAGTTATCTAGAACTCTCATATTCCACACGAAATACAACAAACGTTCACATCTGAATAATTCACACGCCTTTATAAAATCTTTGATTCATGTAACCTTTTGCATAATATGCTAACCAAATCTTAGGAACATTATTAGCAACTCGGAATGATGTAAATATATGCACTATCTTCGTTAAGTATATGTGTTTTTTTTTAATAATAGGGGGGCAAACGAGCGATCAGAGCCTTTTTACGACTACCGACGCGCATGAACATCCACATAATTACTATGCCGATGCGTGCACTCCTTTGCTCCTTCCCCCCATGCATATATATATATATATATATATATATATATATATATATATATA
>JAFELO010000290.1:31630-82568 GCA_017140195.1 Eumaeus atala | reverse complement strand
CTAAAGTAAATTAAAAAGTATTTAGTTGCATTATTCTTGTCTACAATCCCCAGTTGGGCATTCCAGATACACATAAATCGCACACCACGATTTACCTGCATACCAGTATTTCATAATCAAGAGATGGCTCTATCACAAATGTCATACCCGATTACATCACTGATAAAAATCCAAAAATAAAAAAAAAATCGTATTGTCAAATTGGTGCCTACTAAGATCATACGTAAAATTAGATTTGATCTTTGACAATGTCAGAGATCAAATCAAAATCAAAAGGTATCATAAAATATGTGAGAGTTATCAGGGGTGTAATATAATAGTAGTATCATAAACGTGTCATCTTTTTTTATCCTATCGTTATTTATGTGGCGTTGTTTATTGATCGATAGTGGTTTTCTTGATATATCGCCTGCCACTCGTATCTTGAATCAACTAGTGATTGGAGTTTTAGTATTACCTAGATTATCGAATATCGACCAACATTGTCTTCCCAAATGCAAAAATTACCCAAATTATAAAGCTAGTGAGCCTACGTCCTTGAACTCTCTGACTAGAGATCACAAAACAGCTATTTTTGATCTGTGATTTTTGGTTGTTGTTTGCAAATTCGGCCCACTGAGGGGGGGGGGTATGATAGGAGGGCAACACATCGGCGAGACAATCACGCGAGTGTCCATGAGCGTCGGTAGTCTTCAAAAGACTCCGAGTGCTCGTTTGCCCTGGGTACATACATAGGTACGACATAGCTGCATAGAGATAATCAGGATTGAGGAGGTCGATGACAACTTCTATCTTTGTGGTGTCAGAAAGGAGAGAGTGAAATAACGAGAGGGTACTTAAATAATGTGTAGGGAGTCAAGAATTACACGTTGGGGAACAGAGCCGGTGAGCAAACCCTATGCATATCCCATGATTCGCTCCGTATACTGAGAGGTGGGTAGGAGCATGGGTGGAGGTGGGTAAATGCTCGTTTGCCCTCCTTGAGATACCTCGGATATCGCAAGGATGGGGAGGTCACGGGCTACGAATGGTGGAGTCCGACTCTGGAACGTCTGCACCGTAAAATCAAGGCTGCACGATGATGTTGACGAAACATGAGACGAGGAACACCCACAGGCGATATCTTACCGCAGGGTTACTTATTTATCTACGTGTAGCCAGACAAGAATACAAAGTGGCCATGAAGGACACTGAAATTAAACATTTTAGAGATATTGCCAAGACTGGAAATGAAAATCCTTGGGGTTTGGCATACTGAGCCGCGACTGTCTACCAGTCGCCCTCCGAGGAATGCATTCACAGCGGAAAGCTCCTAGAAGGTTATTCTGATAACATCACTACTGCTATGCATCAGCTCCTGTACTCCCTATGCCCAGACGGTACAACAGAAACCGACAACAACTATTAATCAAGTGCGAGTGGCGGCTGCATGCTCTCCTTCCGGTACGGCTTCAGATGCTCCTTCCCACAGTGCAGTCGATCACATTATTAGAAGCTTATCGAATACAAGTCCCGGATTAGACGGAATCACTTGACAGAGGAGTCAAAGAAGATATCAAAACCAAAGAAGGGGTCTTTCCAGATATCTGAAAGGTAGGTTCATTTATGGTGCTGCCAAAGGGAAATGACAAGTTATTAACAAATCCGAAGGCCTACCAGCTGATTACTTTACTGCCGATTCTAGGAAAAATTTTAGAACGCCTCGTAATTACTTGCGCTTCCTGTTTGCATCGTGGTAATAGATTAGAGGGCGCTCAACTGTAAGCGGATTAACATCAGTGTTCGAGATAGTAGATAATTCCAGATATAAGTACGTCCAGCTCGTCCTTTTGAACATCTCCGGAGCCTTCGATAATGCATGGTGGCCAATGATGCCTTATCGTATCACTCTCGTAATTTATTTCTGTAACCGTTATGTAGGCTTCACAGTTGGCCATCGTACGCTTTGGAAGTTTTCCACAATGGGATATCCCCAGGGTTCGTTATTGGGCCCTACACTATGGAAATGCCTCCTGGTTTTGTGGTATACGCAGACGATTCGACGCTTGCTATCGAGGCACGATCCTAAACAGACTATGGGATTGGAGGACTCGGAATAGGCTAAAATTTTCCGCAGCCAAGTCCCAGACTATAACAGTAAAGGTCGTTAAAAAGTGGAGCGACCATTAGGATGAATGGTACCTCGATCGCGAGTGCATCTGTGACCAAGGTACTTGGGGTACACATAGACGATGCTAGATCCTTTGCGCTGCATGCGGTTTTGATGGGCGAGAAGGTCGCCAGCTCTTTCGGGAAGGTCTCACGTGTCTCTACCTCCTCGTGGTGTGTGAAGTACCGGGCACTTAGGTTCCTGTACCACAGAACCTATGTTGCAATCCTGACATATGCTGCAGCGCCTTGGTGTCGACACTCTCGCTTGTATGTTGTACGTAGTGCATTATTACGCACCCAAAGACCAGCTTTGATTTTATTGGTGAAGGCCTACAGCTCATGCAGCAGTGTGGCGTTACCAATATTGGCCGGCGTTCTGCCTGCCGATCTGGAGGTTCTTAGAGCAGGATGCGTGCAGGAGGAGCGCGTGAGGCTCAAGAGCAAGAAGCACAAGAAAAAGAAAAGCGCCATCGCGGACGATGTCATCTCCACATGGCAGTCACGCTGGGCCACGTATGCCGACGGGAGGGAGCTGTACTGCTTCTTTCCAGAAGTTACAACGCGTCTTGCACATCAATGGGTGGAACCTGAGTTCGTTATTTCGCAGATACTAACAGGGCACGGGTGCCTTAGAGGTCGCCTACACAGGATGGCGTTATGTGACCTGGCATCATGTCCGGTCATGAAGCTGAAAACAAAGAGCATGTACTGTGGGATTGTGACTTGTACAAATACAAATCCTGGTGATAGATTGGGCCCAATGTAGAACGCAACGGAACAGAGTTTTCGGCAATTAAGGTCATTTGCGCATACTTGGTACCCGGGGAGGAAGGATTGGTAACGACGTAGCTGCATCGTGATAATCAGGACTGACGAGGCCGATGGCAACTTTTGTATTTGCGGTATCATCATCACCCCAGAAACGGGAGAGTGAAATAACGAGAGGGTACTTAAATAGCCCGTGAACAAACCCCCGTACATCTCCCATGATTCCCTCCGTATACCGAGAGGTGGGTAGGAGCATGGGTTGAGGTGGGAAAGTGCTTGTTTGCCCCCTAATGCTATAAAAAAATAGCTATTATATTCAGTAATTATTAGAGGATAATATAAAGGACAGTTAAGCTCTTTTGTTGGCGGTTTCACATTGATACTGCAACATACAACGTGAATGCTAAAAGTTCAGACATTTATAAGGCACGGTAGATTGTAGTCCTATGTAACCAATAAGACTACAATAAACGAAAATATTGATTATAAACATACTATGACTTCATCGAATTTCGTGTAATTTTTTTTTTCGAGAAAATATGCGCACCGCATGATACCGATAGAAACACGCAACGGCTAAAGGTGACCCCGGGCGCGTCAGCTGTACAGGAGAGTAGCGGCCGCCCGGTGTAGGAAACGGTATAGCAAGAATTTCAAAGGTCTTTTTCACATATTCGGAATCAGAATCGAGTACTCATCATCATCGATTACGAGTAACGTAACCCATACCCAACGTCTTCACTTCTTTTCTATTTTCCAAAACAAATCAATCAGTTCGTTTATTTCCTTTTGATATCCATTTATATTGTTGTATCGATAGCTTAAGTTGTAACCATGTTACTTCCATTCGTTAATTTTCACTTATTTAAAAAGCCCATCTTCAGCTTTGTATCCCTTATGACATCTCACTCAAGGTTTTGTTTTACTCTATCGATACACATTCTGTGTATCCCTCATTTATGTGTTTTATTAATAACTCTTCATGTTATACAATTTAGATATAGGGAATTAATGGGCTCGATTCATTAAATTAAATTTTTCTGCATTTGAGACATGTTCCATACACCAAATAATAATCAAGCAATCCAACATACATAATGGTGGTTTTCCAAAACTTGAGATTACGTAGCACTCTCATACAACGCGAGTGCACATATGAATGTGAATAAAGCGAAGATATGAGGGAACTCAGAATAGTAAGTGACAATCTGCTGTCTCTGCTTTGCTCTACCTACGTACCCCATTTCTTTCTTTATTACTACGTGCGAAAGTGCTACCTACATAACCACACGAAACATGATCTATCTCCCCATTGGAGGGGAGGACGAAAGGAGGGCAACGCATCTAAACATGACTAAAATGCGGATCGTGGGGATTCGCCAAAGCGACAATTCTCGTTTGCCTCTCTATACTATATCATCATATCATCATAATCCTTTATTTGCTGTAAAAGTGGTACACAGTGGGTGTTGGTTTTTTGTATTGTTTCTAAAACTTTTAACTAATAAATAGTATGCAAACATCTTTGAATATTAAACAAAAATATTGAATTAAAAAATGAATAATGGAATAAAATGTCAAATTAATTATGTAACCAGGGTCATTAAAAAATGTCAGTTGATAAAATTCGTTAGTCTATAAAACAATAATAAATGAGTAAAATTCACAAATAAAAAAATAATATTAAATTAATTATCACAATATCATAAGTTAGCTTAAAAATTCACCAATCGAACAAAAGTGGTGACAGAACAACAAACACATGCTTTTGACAGCTCTACGTTTTTAATTACCTCTTAATTAAAACATACACTAGTATATGTATATCTATGCTTAAATAAATATCTGTTACCACCGGCATCACTTCACATAAAATTCTTTCAGTAAGTTTTACTTTCACTTTCACATATAACCTCACAAAATGGAAGCAGTACAGAAGACTATTGATGATCTAGCTACAGTTTTTAAATTTTGGAAATTTTTTTGTCCTCTCTTCCAAATCTCCAGGCACAAGTAGAGCTACTAGCAAAGCTCCACGATCAAGAGAAGATGAGAAGCCGCAGGAAAGTGGTGCTTATGCACGGAGTTATAGAAGAAAGTAAACAAGACACTGCATCCATTCTCATCAAAATTTTGATAGATCATTTAAATATACCTAATATTGCACTATCAAATATAAAGCGGTGTCACAGAATAGGTATGGTTAAAGGTGATATACCACGGTGAATACTCGAGCGAGGTTCCCATCCTCGCCCCTTGCCCCGTGCGCAATAGAGCCGCGTCATTGTTTTTTTTTTTTTGCTCTTTTGTCCCCTCTTCTTATAAGAGGGGTACAAAGAGCGCCTTGCGCTATTTAGTCCCCTCTTCTTATAAGAGGCGTACAAAGAGCATACACCTCCTCGGTTCAATTAGCTTCGCCCACGGTGTCTCGGATCACTCCAGGCTACTGAGTCCCACCGCCACGACAAGGCTTGAAGCATGGTGGGGATACTTTTATCTGTCCTTTATTATGCTGATGTATGCTATTATGATCTCAATGAAAACTTCCTTGCTGCTCTTGATCGTCTCCAGAACCTTTGCATCCGTTTTATCTTTGGAATACGTAAGTACGATCACATTTTCGAAGACCGTGCTAAGTTCAAGTGTCTCCCCATAAGATTAAGTAGAAATTCACATATTATTCATCCCCTGTTCGACGTTCTTTTTAATCCTTCTACGCCTACTACGACGATATATATATATATATATATATATATATATATATATATATATATATATGTATCACTTATACTATGATAATAAATATAGCTACAAGGCAACACGATACTTTTAATGGGCTATTTTCGTTTAATTTGAAACCAATAACTGACACTTCGAATTTATAGCCTTCTTTATTTGCGTCTTTCATTATTCCCCCTGCGCGTCGTCTCAGCTTTACGATCCTCACAAATAATTTAGGTAGCGTCACAAAATCCCAGCGTATATAGTAATGATATTATATCATTAAGTTCTAATTTCGTAATTACTTTATTTATAATTAATAATGATTATATTATTTCCCTAGGTTATTAATAATGAATAAAAAATGAAAATTAACAAATAATGTCGAGTGACTTTAACGTTATATCTTTGCAATTACTTTGCATTGCAATGTTAACATAGAGCGAAGGTTAGTTTTAGCGTTAGTGCAGCAGTAGTAGGTACCTACTTATAACATGAGCTTCAGTAATTTTGTAAGAAGTAGTGACACGTTGCATTGCAGCCGAATTGGGCCAGACGAATGGGGAGGTACCTCTCGCTCACATGACAAATGTGGTTTGTGTGCAGCCAGTGGGCCACTGGAGGGGAGGAATAAAGTAGGACAATAATGCATTTACACATCAAATTTGCGGTTTTGTTATGATTACTGGCGTTGGTAGTCATTAAAAAGCCCCGACTACAAATTTATTCCCGTATAACATTAAAAAGCAATATCCATACGGCATCCCCATGCCTACTATCAGTTTGTCCAGGTCCTGAATTAGATATTCAGTACCATCGATCTGGCACTATTAAGGAGGTGGGTAGAGGCAAGTAGAAACAACCTCTCGCTTACTTAGCACCTACGTGAAGCGGTCACTATGTATTCTAGTAGAGTGGATGAAGAATTCACCTCCCTTTGAGGATGGAACTTCCTCTGATTTTGGGATATTATGGGTGTCGATATTCACATTCCATTTGTGACTCGGCCGGTTTGCCCTAAGTATTGGATAAAACTTACCAGGCTCGCAGAAGCATCGGTACTTTGTATCGTATATGTCGTTATCAGTTTGTTCGACGCAGATGCCCTTAACACAAGGCTTGCTCTCGCACACACCGCCAGTAGCCGTGATGTCGCAGTGCGCGCCAGTCCAGCCCTCGGCACAGGCGCAGTGGAAGCTCGTGGAGCCGTTCATAGCCATACTCATGCAAGACCCGCCGTTGAGGCACGGTGTAGAGAAGCATGGATCTTTTTCACACATTCTACCGGTGAAACCTGTAAAAATATGCTGCAGTAAATTTTTTTGACATCCAAACATTGAAATCTATATATCGAGAATATTATAGAATAGTTCTTGGAAATATTATAAGGAACGGACGAATAGTCTCAGAAATACTGCATTAAAAAAAATCATGGGTCGAATGCTACACCGAAGTAATACTGAGTTAATAGATTGTAATCTGATTCATTAGGCAGTTGGCGTGATGAAGTGTATATGAATGATTGTGTGTGTGTGTGTGTGTGTGTGTGTGTGTGTGTGTGTGTGTGTGTGTGTGTGTGTGTGTGTGTGTGTGTATGTGTGTGTAATCTGGGTAATTAATCACTCCGCATTGAAATAGATTATCCGGGTAGAGTTGGTGGTTAGAGTTACGGGGTCAAATTTACGTCGTAATGCAATTTTGTGCCATAACGGATGATCGTGTCGGTCACTGAGCTGAGGAGAGACTTAAATGAGAAATAGCAATCCATACAACAAAATGAAATGCCAAATATTTATATCCAGGACATTACATATTTACATTTTAAATTTTAAATCCCTAACATTTAGACCATCGTAGATACAAATCTGAATTTATTAACGTGGAATATAAATAAATATAATCTGCCGAAGTGCGAGTCAAACTGTTACACCGCGCGATGGTTCGGTACCAACAGGCGTAATCTTCTTTAAGTTATGGTATTTTTTTATTATAAGGGCTGTAAATTGTGGTACCTAACACTTTACTAGATTTTTGTATTTCACTTTTCTATATATAACGGCCCTGCAGATCATCCTACAAACATCGGGATATAGTAACAACACGTTAAATTAAACAATAATCGTGAGTGATGCTACTTACGGACATTACCAGTTTGATGAGTCCGCGCGGGAATTCGTAATTTAATAAAATCTGAAAGCATTTTTATTACTAGGATAACATAGGAGGTGCGAAATAATTAAATTGGCCTGTTCGATATTAACATATAAATGGTAACGAGGCTGCGCTATTATTATATATTAGCATAAGGCGCGAGATTACCTACCGTTACGGTTAAATTGAGCGAAGACCGTAATATTTTAAAAGTTGCGTGAATGTTTTATGGTGAAACGGTAAAAGAAATGAGCATTATGAAAAACGTAAAAGAAAATGGTTAACCATTTTCTTTGTACAACATTAACGTGAGTTGTTTCTTGGTCTAATTAGCCAAGGCTGTTTAGTAGCAGCACGAGTAACGGGTACCATTTTTTTGACTACAATCAACTTTTTATCTAAACATGACGAGGCTATGTCCATTCCAAATTCAGTTTTTAAATTAAAAACTTGACTTCAGCGTAACTTTAGTAATCTATTTCCTTATATTTAAATAAAATGTTTTAGTTTACATCGGGACATGTCCCTTCATCCAATGTCTCCAGCTTTGGTTCTCACAATATTTATGAACATTTCGTTACTTTTACAAATACCAGCGCGCATGATTATTCATATAAGTGCTATGTCGATACTTTGCTCTCCTTTCCTCCTCGTCTCCAATGGGCGTCCGATTATTCACAAACCGTACGAAACATGACTCCAAAAATGTCGGTCGTGCCGACCCAGTTCCGCTGCAACACAGCATGGTACTACCTTAGGAAAATTTTACAAGTATACACACACACACACACACACATATATATATATATATATATATATATATATATATATACTGTCTGAAGGTGGTGTCGAAAGTCTTCGCAACCTGTATGTCTGTATGGAGCGAGTAATTAATGTGTACACGGCAAGGCAGGTTTGTAAGGATGTATGGCACTCCGTCCTACCTGCCTACCCAGTTAGGGAACAGGCGGGAATATGTGTTGTTTTTGTTGTTGACAAGCATAACTGTTATAAAGTATTTACCAAATGGTTATAGGCCGTGACGAGTATAACTATTGTAAAATGTTTACCATATGGTTATATACAGTGATAAGTATAACTATTATAAAATACTTACCATATAGGTATAGACAGTGATTAGTATAACTATTATAAAATACTTACCATTTAGGTATAGACAGTGATAAGTATAACTATTATAAAATACTTACCATATAGGTATAGACAGTGATAAGTATAACTATTATAAAATACTTACCATACAGGTATAGACAGTGATAAGTATAACTATTATAAAATATTTACCATATAGGTATAGACAGTGATAAGTATAACTATTATAAAATACTTACCATATAGGTATAGACAGTGATAAGTATAACTATTATAAAATATTTACCATATGGACATAGACAATGATAACTTGCACCATTGAGAGGCTGCGTGAGGTCGACACATATCCCGTTGTTCCGGCAGGGCGATGGGTTGCAGGCGTCCCTATCCTCACAATGCGGGCCGACGTAGCCCGGGCAGCACTGGCACTCGTAGCCTTCCTGTAATTAAAGACCCTGTCCAATCTATTCAGAAGCAAATAAAAAAGAGCGTGTACTTATATACACACTTCTGTAATTACACTTCTTTGGTGCAACAAGATCAGATTTATTTTTCTTTAACGTGCCAAAGAAGAATAACTTCAAAAAAAAAATAGACGTGAAGGAAAAAGAAATTATAAGCCGCACGCAAGTTTTATTTTTATAAATCAGTTTTTTCGTACGGTAGCAGCGATTGAAAATAAAACATGCAACGTTGCAGTTGGTGACCTTCAGCAATATTTTTTCAATACAATGTATTCACGTATAAAACGGTTTGGTCGGTACGATCGAGCAATAAATATCTTTTTGAGCGGCAATTATTTTACAACACCCATAAAAACCAGTAAAGCTCAACCATTAATCGATATATTTTAAACTATAGATTCGTAGGTAAATAAATCTAAAATAACTCTGTTTCATACCTCATATATCCTCATTTACTGTAATGTCTATCAATACAATTTATTTAGATGACGTTCTATAATTTCGAATGTATTACTAGTACTACAATTGATTGCAAACTCTGAATAATTTATGAAATTATCGATTTCATGAAGTTTTTAAAAAGAGAGTATAATGGAACCCCCTTTAAAATTGAACCTAATAGGATTAAGGCAATTATTTAATCAAATCATATCTTGTTTTCTGTGTGCTCAAACCGAAACGACTTCAATTTAACATCGTTAAGGTAAGACTTTATAGAATAAGTATAGTAACTTATTCATCTTCCCGGTCGTGCTAGAACCATTTCGTTAAAGATGACACTACCTTTATTTTTAAGTATTTGCGTTTTAATATCTAGACCACAATTACCTTTTGTAAAAGGTAGTGCCTCGCTGCATAGGAGGAGATAGTTCCATACATGGTGCATGACACTTCATCCTCCTATGCAACGCAATTGAGCCGGCACGACCGGTGCCACTCGCTCACTTGATACCGGTGTAAAGTGACACCTACGATATCGCGTTTCGTGCGGTTTGTAAGTGGCCGGTGGCCCAGGTGGGGGGGATGTGAAAAGGAAGGCAGGGCATCGGCATAATTACGCTGACGTTCATGGGCGTCGCTAGGAGTTGAAAGGCTCCGATTTTTCGTTTGTCCCCCAAACTATAAAAAACCTACGGAAATGCCATAGAATACGAATTCTAGTTGGGTAAGTAGATAGTTATAGACACTTCGCACGTTAATCACCATGAATAGAAAGTGGGCATTAAAGGATGCGTAGACAAGTATAGCGTGCGTCTACGTAGTGGTACCGGTATAGCACTGGAACCGGATATGATTTGATAACCTCCAAAAATACGTTTCATTCTTATTATCTTGGTTTAAAAGTACATTCCTTGTCCCAATGTTTTAAAGAAAACTCACCATCGAGGCATTCGTGTAACACACGCCTTTCCCGGAACATTCTTGTGATTCTCCGCAATTATCCGATTTGACGGTAACTTTTAAGCGTACGCATTGCGACTCCCATTTGGCTGACACGACTGCAAGCAGAAACTACGTTAGAACCGTAAAAGCTTTCCAAGTGAAACAAACAATGGAGGCGCTGCCGCTACATTGTGATAAATTCGTTTTGATGTTTCTATAAGGAAATAAATCTCTAAGATTGATTTCATATGCGTTCTTTGATGATATTTTATTTTAAAGACTAAACCCATATTGTAAACGCTAAAACATTGTAACAACCTATTACTACACCATACACTTTTCTGATTTAAGACATTGTAATTAATTATAATGTGTAATTAACTCTTAGTGGGGCTAGTGTTGGCACAATCTCACCATCTTGGATTTATATCACATTATAATAATTTAAACAAGTACCTAATATTAATTCAAATGTCTTTGGTAATAATGTTACATATATTACATGGGTATCGGAATATTTATTCACGATTAATATCAACAAAAAGCCCATCTACCTAACATAGTTTCTCCTCCCTGAATTATACAGTATCTTTTGAATTATTTATTATTAATAGCTGATCCTAATTGAATTATATCTAATTGATTAATAGTGTATTACGTATTAATCTGTACATGTTATAAAACAAAGTACCCGAAAGCTGTACGTCTGTATGTGATCGAGTTTCTTTTCTGATTCACAGAAAGATTTTATTATATCACAATCCGGTCCATATTATTTACGGACGAAGCGTGGGTGAATCACTAGTGTATTAATAAAAGTTAGTATGGCTTATTACATTATCTAAGACATTACCAAGATACATTTAATTAACGTCACTTTAAATAGTGGTCATTGAAACACACCAGTGGATGGGGTGCGGTATCAATTAGGCGCTACTATAATTTTGTAAATAAAATATAATATGCAAGTTCTTATATATAATAACACGTAAGTTGTATCATAATCTATTATAAAATATAAAACCCTGTGGTATCAGGTTTCTTACCAATAAGTAAATTAACACCCTCCGTAAGATCTTTGTCGTAAAGGGTGAAAAGTTTCGCCCCTTGTTCATCGAGCGGAGTTATATCGAGTAGCATGCCATCGGAGACGTCGCAGTGATCGTGTCCCTGGCGCGTCACCTGGTACACCGCTGGCTGGGTCGGCCTATGATGTTGTCAAAAATACATGCTAGTAATAGTAATAGTACTAATGTCCTCCTAGCCGAATTTAGGCCACGGCGACATTTTATAGTGCACAAGTGTACGCGCTGCCAATTCCCTCATACTACTATTCCGATGGGACGGCAATCCGACATGACCGGAGACAAATCAATAGCAGATTCGACGGTTTAACGTTCTCTCCGAGACAAGAGGGTGTAACACAGTCTACTTCTTGACTTCGGACTGTTATTAGAAATTTAAAAATGCCAATAAAACTTTGGTCCGACCCTGAAATCGAACCCGGGATCTCACGACTATGGTTAAACATGCTTACCACTAGACCACGAGGCAGATCTATAGAATAGTATAATGTTAATGATAAAAGACTAGCTAGACAACGAAAAAATATTTTATTTATTTAGGAAGCTTTATAAATTCAATTTTTTGTTGTAGGTCTTCAAGAAACGATGTAAGGCCCTCAGTATGAAAAAATATGAGGAGTGAAATTGATCGAGCGCTTACGATGCCCATGTCTTTGTCCCAGCTTTCAATGGAGAATCTCGCAATAACACTCCATTTTGCATCATTTTAGATTTAAATAACATCCAGGTCTAGATGATGAAGCTGGAAGGTGGTCATGGAAACTCTTTATTAGGTCTTCTTTGATGGTATACTCCCAGCGCGTAACGTTTTTGTTTGAACGTACTAATCTCAGGAACGACTTGCTTTAATTAAAAAATATATCATGACGCTACTACTGCAGGAGTTATGCAGATTAAATCGCGAAGTTATGCTTGTATATAATAAGAGAGAAATACATCGGCTTTTTGACGACCGGCTTGCTCAGGTGGTATCGTAACGTTTAATGCGCGTGTTATGCCAGAGGTCGCGTGTTCGAATCCCGCCTAGGTCATGGATATATAAGTGTGTGTATTTTTATAATAAAAAACCTTAAATATATTGTCCGTTGTCTAGTATCTGTAACACAAGTCCTTACGGTACTTACCACAGAATTAGGCTAACGTGATGTGATAAGTCCACAGGTATTATTATTATACATCTACATAATTTTCCAGGAACTAGGTGGCATTCGAACTCACGATCGCTGGCGGGCACGGCTTACAAACTACGTTCTGTCCGACTCGATCATGCGTATTTCTGAAGACCGTAAATGCTGAACGAATTGATGTGCCCTGAACCATTCATCTAAGCCACGGATCAATGAGTAATCTGCGCTCATAATATAACAAAATAGGTCAACGCGTCGAGATAAATATACCTGTCCTCATCCATGTGCGTAGAGTTCGTTTCAACGGTTCCGTTTTTTACGTCGACGAGTTTGGACTCGAGCAGGGTCGGGTCAGTGATGCGGACGATGAGTATGTCTCCGCTTTGGATGTCTGCGGAGCCCCCCCACGCCATGATGAGCGGAGGGCAGTCCTCCTCGCTCCCCCTGTGGCCGGCCGCGCACTCCTCCGACAGCAACAAAATCACACATTTATTAATTATTTAACAAGCTTAAACTACTGTAATGATAGCCTGTAGTTTGAAAGTATACTTTTAGTCTTACTGTGAACTTACTGTCACCCTATTAAAATATTGTAATAAAAGATGAGACGAGTACTATTACAAGTAGTGCTTGGTACCGTAGATGAAATGGGCTGGCACGACCGGGAAGGTACCTCTCGCTCACACCACGCATTCAAAATGATATGCTTGTGAGTAGCCTCTCGGAAGAATAGAGTAAAGGAGCTAAATCTGCATATACGAATGTCCATGGGCGACAGTACAACAGGACAAGACAAAATGCCTCCGACTGCTCGTTTTCCTAGGCTAAAAATATTTTTATCATAAGAAACCCGTTCTCTTAAATGGCTGAAACGAGAGCTTAATTTATTTCAAAATTTAAAAAATAATTGAATTATTTATTTGGTGTTATAAAAGCTTATACAATTTGTCAATGACTTTAGCATTAATAAATTTTGATCATAGCCATCCACAGCCATGGATCAAAATATATTGTTCTCGTTAAATCAATTTTGTTTTATCTTTTTGATCTCCTAGATACAAATGTGACAATGTGACAATAGTAGTGGAGGGCGTTATCTAATATTGTAATTAGTGCGGAGTGCGCAAAGCGTTGTCATGGTGAAGCAGCGCTACGTTTTATTGCGGTCATCGACGTGTAGTGGCAAATAGCTATGATATATAAATAAAACTTATTCAGATAGTGTTGGGGAAGGGCTATGTCCTGCCAAATGGTTCAGCCTTGTCGTGGCGGTAGGGCTCAGTAGCCTGAGGTGATCCGAGACACCTTGGGTTCTCTGTACCCCTCTTATAAGTAGAGGGCCTAAAAAGCAGGAAGAAGAGCCGCCCTTTGCATCATGGTGATCATATTTAGGAGATACGAGAGCAAAGTGTGGTGGCGCAAATGCATTGTCCCAAAGTCGGCGGGGTTGTCCTGTGGTGCGGGGCAACCACATATGTGGAGGTAGCACCGGTCCCTTCGGGGGCTGACTAGCCGTCAAGGTGCCCTGATGATTTGTTGTTCCGGGACACCTCACCAAAGGCGGTGCGGATGGCACTCGCGGTGGGTTTGTGGATATTCGATGCTATAATGTGCGCGAGCCCCACACACCACTAGACCCCACCAAGGCCGATGAAGGCGCGTAAATGCGTTTCCCCGCGTCAACAAAAAAGGCTATAACCCGCAGGGGACGTCTTCTAAGTGATGTTCATTATGACGATGAATAGTACAAGAAAGATAGTAAGTATGTACTGAAAAGTGACGCCGATTAACATCACTGTTTAGTACACAAAATGCTCAAAATATCACTAATAAAATCGACGAGTGCACCATTGTGTATATGAAGATGTTATTCCATATTTGTCTTCGTGCTGGTGTAAATTTTAAGTGACTACTAGCTGTCCCGACAGATGCTGTTCTGTCACGAATTGAATTTGTTGACATTGTTATGTGTAAATATTTGAAAAAATGTTATGGGTGAACAGCCCTTATCACTTAAAGGTATGAAAAATAGGTAGTAGCCGATTCTCAGACCTACTGAACATACGTATAAAATTTGATACAAAAGCGGTAAAGCCGTTTCGGAGGTGTAAAGTAACTAACATAGGATCGAGTACCATACAGGAGTAACAGCTAAGAGCCGTTTGAACAAATCCACACCTCGCATTTTGAAGAACTGGATTTGAACCTTAAATTGCGGCGCCGTAGCACTGCTACGTTGGCGTAGCAGATGTAGGCAAATATAGCGAATGCATCAGACCGACCGAAAATTACTATCTACGAACCAATAAAAAATAATGTTTTACTCTTTTTTTTTTATATAACGTAATTTATTTATTTACTGTAATACAATTGTTTAAAGTTTTTTATGTTAAGGACCTCAGCGCTATCAAGATGCACAACGTAGCACAGACGCTATTTCTTCCGCGCGATTAATGAGCACAGCTAACTTACTCGAGCGGAAAACCTTTTTTCCCCTCTTTCTTTGCGCCAACACAATTTATGGTTTATATGTTTGACCCCGTTACGTCGTACTGTCACAATTAAAGTTACAAATAAAAAATGTTTTCCTCTAAATTACGACGTAATAAGAATAAAGTCTTTACCCATACAGTAACTGTAAGAACGTTGACGAACATAGTTGTTAGTTTTATTGCCTTTCTTATACTTTATGATAGTATTTAATGCTTTATTTAATATATTTTTTGCTAATTTATAAAAACGACCGCACCTTCGTATAACATGTTTTCTTTTATTACAATTAATTATGTAAGTTCCAATAGACTAAGTCCTTTGTAAATCAGACGGATGACAGAAATGTAAATTGAAAACGGATTATATCAGGCTGATTGATAACTGGCCGAAACGACGAACCTAAAAAAAGTCGGGCAAACAAAATTTATTGCATTATATTTCATCATCCTTTCGAAAATAGAATGCCAAATTTGAATTTATTCAAACCGATAGAATTTGTGTGAAGAGGGTCCCAGAACTTTCTCTGACGTAAATTTTCTCAACAATGGAAAGTAACGAAATTAGTGCGGTAATAAAGTTTTACGATCTAAAAGGGAAAACAGCAATCCACATTAAAGTCAAACTAGATACCTAGATGACTGATTTTAAACGTGGGAGACAGGGCTGTGAAGACTCCAACAGGTCTGGCCGTCCAAATGAAGTCATGAATCCGAACATGACCAAAAAGATTCAAAAAATCATTCTGAACGATCGGCGCTTAAAGTTGCGGCAGATAGCAGAGATGGTAAGCATTTCTTCTAAACGCGTTGTTAACATTTTACACCAACATTTGCGAATGAAAAAAAAGCTGGGTGTCGTGTTTGCTCACTGTTAACCAAAAGCAATGTCCAGTGGACGATGAGTGTTTGGAGCTGTTTAAACGTTATGCTATCGAGTTTTGCGACGTTATGTGACAGTAGGTAAAACATAGATACATCGTTATACTCTTGAAACACAAGAACAGTCTAAGCAGTTGGCTGAGAGTAGAAAACCTGCGCTGAAGAAAGTAGAAACGGTTTTGTCGGGCGGCAAACTGATGGAGACTGTTTTTTTTTTTTGGATGCATGAGTGATTACTTTAGTGGATTGTTTGCAAAAAGGGAAAACAAACAACAAATGGAGAGTATTATGCAAGCTTGTTGCAAAAAAGTTGTGAAGAAAACCGATTGAAACGGCCTCATTTAGCCAAAGAGAAAGTTCTATTCCACTACGACAACGCACCTGTGCACTCATCAAGGGTTGCAGTTGCCAAACTCCATGAATGGCGGTTCGAATTGTTACCGCATCCCCCTTAATCTCCAGATTTGGCCCCGTGCGACTTCCACTTATTCCCGAATCTCAAGAAATAGTTAGGTGGCCGAAGATTTTAATCAAATGATCAAATTCATCATATTTTGAGGGGTTAGACAAAACATTTTATCAAACTGGTGTAACAGCATTGGAGAAGCACTGGACTAAATGCATCGAGTTAGAAGGAAACTACGTTGAAAATAAAATTGTTTTAATTAGATTATTAAGGTTTTTATTTGTCGTTTCGGATACTTATCAATCACCCCTCGTCAATGCCAGTCAACTGTCGTCCATGTACAAAGACAAACAAGACTCTTATTTTTTAAGATTCTTTTAAATTTATTAATTTGGTGTCTTATTTTTATGTAGAACAGTGCGCTTTCATCCTTTAAACCTATAGCCATCTTGGTACTAGTAACCTTGCTCTAACCACAAGAGACGCAACAGCGCCATTGGTTATTCTGGGCCAAACCTACATCCCGCCTGTCCTCTGTGGAGTTTGCTTAAAGAAATATCCCAATACATTTACTGATTCTCAGAATGAGAGGCGAACATGCCAACTCCTGTGAGTATACATATATAGGAAGGTATTAATTATTTTTCTTTATTTAGCGGACATTAGGCCAAATCGACTTTTTAACATTAAATAGAACCACACAAGTAGGGAATAACCTGTATTAAAACTTTCGTACATAACTTATCATTATCCTTGTTTTATCAGACGCTTTATGATAATGTAGTTGCTCCAGGGTCCCACCCTTATCGCACATTCGCCTTTTATTACACTTACATATGAAAAATAACACCCTCAAATTTTACCGCCATTAATCCGGGCAGAATTAAGGAACCTATTGATATAACCGTAAGCGCTATATATATATATATATATATATATATATATATCCTCCTCCCTGTCCCATTTCTTTGTCTACACTCAGCATTATATAATGCTTTCATATTATTTAAGATTCCAATCCAAGTCCTCCAAAAAACCAATAAGTATGAAGTAGACGGTATTCAAAAGGAATTTATGAGTCCTCGGCTTATGACACGGCGTTCGTCTTCAACGGGTTGGACACCCACGAATACATTTTATCTATATTTTAATAATAAATGTACATCAGTGCAATCGAGGAATTTCAATATGGCAATATAAAGAAGGATGCGCAACACGAGACTATGTTCTATTTTTGAGGCATTCCATCACGAGCCTTTATTTGTATATGGACCTCTTTTTAACTATCTTGGCGAATAAGTCGGTATTCATGAAAAGCAATAAACATCCTCATAAATGCTATGCCAATACGTTGTCCTCTTTCCATGCGGTCCATTGGTTTCGTTCGGTGAACATATTTTCTGAAAATAATGACTCTAAATTCGGTGAAGTTTACTATGTACATCGTGCGATATTTACGTTATATTATTGTTTTATTGGTTACATAGGCCCTAAAAGTGTAAACTCTCTTACTTGAATTGTACCAATGCACAATATTTCCAATAAGTTTCCTGTAAATAATGGTATGCTTTCCAAGTGTTTTATAAGCTAAGACGTTTATATTTTAGCATACCGTGAAACAATTTACTTTTCGGCCTTTTTTATTCAATTGTTTACGCTGCCAAAATGGACGTAGTCGACGGCCTTACGATATCGTATTTTTGGGAGCGGCTTTCGACCCAAGTCAACGTCATCGGTACGTCAGGTATTTTTAGTTGTCAATTTTTGCCGCGCTTTGTATGTAGTGTCGACGTTAGAGGCCCCCTACTCCTAGTCTCTTGCTCAGACTCTCCATTGGGTGCATTTATGTAATCCCGTATATTTGGATATGCAAATGAGTGTAAATATTTATTTATTTTCATGTAATAAAAGCTTATACAGAATTCTACAACGTGAATTGTAAGGGACTGTATACTTTTAGGACCTATGTAACCAATAATATGACGTAAATATTTCATAATGTACATAGTAAACTTCATCGAACTTAGAGTCATTATACACATCATCATAAAGCGAAATAAAGCTTTAAATAATAATAATATCTGTGGACTTATCACAACACGCTAGCCTAGCCCTGTGCTAAGCACCGTAAGGACTTGTGTTACAGGTACCAGACAACGGAAATATATTTAACACTTTTTATAAATTTAAGAAAGTCTATATATTTAAGGGTTTTATTACAGAAGTACATATAATACATATATAACCATCCATGACCTAGGGGGGATTCGAACACTCGACCTCTGGCTTCACCGCCACATTGCTAACTGAGCCAGCCGGTCGCCTAATAATAAAGGAAATAATAAGAAATAATAATAAAAGAAATTATATATATTGTCAACCAGTTTGAAAAACGCCCTGAATGGTGTTCACAACATTTTACGCTAAACGCGCACAACTTCGCCGTTCTGTCGTAATCGTCTAATTCTTACAACAATTTTGTTAAATAAACTAAAACCCTCTTACCTTCACTGGAAAATTGAGTTCGTGTGTTTCGTTCCCGCGCCACAAACGCGACTCTCGGGGTAGTACTGGGAGATCGCAATCGACGGCCCCCAGGCGATCCTGCAGCCTCGGCGCAGAGTGCACCATATTCCCGAGAGCACTATAACTCGTGTTTAGCTTTTCCCATCCTGTAGTCTTGAGTAAACCTTTTACACTCGCGCGTGTTTGAGTTGTCGTGTCGCGTGTGGTAGAGCTCTCCGTGGTGTAGCTTATTGTGCTGGCTTTTGTTGTTCCTTTCGTACTCGTTGATCGTAGCAATTTTAAAAGCGACGTTGTGTTCGGAATGACCGTTGTGTTTGTCGTTATGAGTTCAGTCGTTGATACGTATATATCATCCTGTGGATTTCCCGTCGACTCACACCAAGAGGTAGAGCAGAATGTTATAATTATTACAATTTTCAAGAACATTTTCAATACAGATGGGCTGGTTTTCATATACTAATATATAATTGCTATAAACGAGTTGCTCATTTTAAATGCTAAAATGTTCTCAAATTAATTGGCACGGTCTCAGTTGTAATGTCAGCGTTCCCTGCCAGAATAAGACATCGCTATGATTATGACTATAATTTACTTTCCTCATAAAACTTCTTTTATATTAAGTTGTTTCAATAAATAATCAAATAAAGACAATATATTTCTATCAATAAAATGAGATGTATACATTTGACATTGTTAAATTTCCGATGAGTGAAAAAAATAAAAATCTAAAATAAGCGTTTCTTAAGCAAAAGATGAAGCTCTTACTAAGGGTGGCACTCTAAATGCTCCTTATGGCTAAATATATATATAATTGGAACTCGGCAAGTACTTAAGGAGTAACCCCTCTTCATTTGAAGTATTTTCAAAAACTCAATTTATTTACCAAGATTCACTCGTGTCGGACTTCTTAAGTCCAAACTCTTGAACTTGGTAAGATAAATATCATAACATTCAAGTATAAAAAACCCATTACAAAAAACTTGATAAAAAGATAAAACACAAAGTTTGAAAAAAATCGACGTGCTGTTTAATTAAATATTTACCACAGGTATTTAAATATTAAGTAACGAAATTTATTATTTAAAGGATTTAAAGGAAAAATACTAAGATCAAAATGAAATTTACAAATATGGAAAGAACAATGAAACTACAGTTGTACTATTTAATGTAATAGTGCAGTATATAAGGCTAGATGATCATTTCTTGTATTCTATTGAATATTTCTATTCGAATAATTATTTGCTGTCCTTGTACCGCTCAGTTATCACCTATTTACGCAAATATCATGTACTAATTATTCTATTTAAGGAAATAACATGGAGAGAATACTATTTAAATATTTAGGAAAAAAATAATTGAAATTTACTATTTTGTATATCTGGTTACGCAAATACGTTACAGTACTAGAAGCTAGAAAATATAAACATAAGAGTAAAACTTGACAACATCAAAGCAACTGCTTAATCTACGCACTCACGTACACCGCGGCCTTCGTGTTTCTTTGTTTTAGCTGTGTGTGTTCATATTGGTATTATTTAACACATGAAAATGTGTAAAACGTTGTGTTGTTTATGAGCTGGAGTATTGGGCGGGCGGCGGCCTGGTCCGCAGCCTCCGTGACACTGAGGGCAGACGCCCGCCCCGCGCCAGCGACCCGCGCACAACCTACCATCTTCACTTTATGTTACTCCACTCCCGTTAAAATAAACGATTTCTTCACCAGTTGTAACCCAATAATAATGGAATGATGGCTACGTTGAAGAAATTAGATATTGATAGATGCGAGTCTTAGCTCACTTGTTATTGATTGAGTTTTCGTTATAACATGTACAATGATGAATGATGATGAGTTTGAATTTTGGTTACAAGTGTCTTTATATGTACAGTTGATTAATTATTATTATTAACTAAATTTAGGTATGCGTATATGACATCCAGTATAAGTGGATCAAATTGACACCGCCGTTAAGTGACAGCAATGCAATGTCGTGTTTCGCGTGGTTTGTAAGTAGCTGAAGGCCTATTGGAAGGGAGGAGTAATGAAGGACAATTCAAAGACAATAATGCCCTAATGCCTGCCTGTCTTTGGACATCGTTAGTGGTGAAAAGCTGTTTTTCTCGTTGTTCCCTATACTACAAAAACATAATTAAAAATAAAATAATGACTGGCATGGCTTTTGAGAATTTATCATATTGTCTATATTAGTACCATTTTATTGGAATGAATAAAAATATTACTTTCCATCGAATATTCCTTACTACCACAAACCCACTGGTAAGGCTTGTCGGATGTGGACTAGGTGTATTACTGTATCCCCATCATGGTTCAAGCCTTGTCATGGCGTTGAAGCTCAGTGGCCTAAGGTGATTCGAGACACCTCGGTCAAAGCCAATTGAATCGAAGAGGGGCTGATCTTTGTACCTTCTTCCAAGAAGAGGGGACTAAAGAGTAGGAGGAACCGCTCTCTGTACACCTCTTATAAGAAGAGGGGGCAAGAGCAAAAACGACGGCACTTTTACGCTCGGGACAAGGGGCGAGGTTGGATCCTCACATCCATTGCATTGTCGCAAAGTTAGTGGGGTTGGTTTCCGCACATGATGTGCCGCGAGCCCCACACACCACTGGACCACACCCAGGGCCAGTGAAGGCGCGTAAATACGTTTCCCCGCGTCAATAAAAAAAAAGGAAAGTATAGATTGTGCAATGCAAATTTTTGTGGGAATAGGAAGGAAATAATTTAAACGTCTAAGAGAAGCTGCTGCACCAAATATTCTCTTTCCTAGCTCTTGGACTTGCACATTCCATGAAAAAGATTATACAATATGCTATACTGTATAATCTTTAGCTGAGCGTTACAGTATATTTCAATGGAATGTAAAAATTCTCGGGTGAGACCGATTTCAACGGGATGGGAAGCTAGGGACTAGGGCAATATAGATGTGTAGCAGATACATACTTAAGATAAAGTGCAAAAGCTTTGTTTGTTCTCACGTATTTCTCCAAGGACTTTGTCGAGTGATCCTTACGTAAAAGAATAACTTTTGAAACTCGTATAGAGCGGAGTCACATTGATAGTTTCCTATCTCAGATGACGTATCTTGATCGGTTTTCGCTGCGACACAAATACGTGGGATATCTACTTGATTTCCATATTTCTTGTTATACTTTTTAGGTATTATTTTACTTCTCTGAAAATGTACTTGTATTGGAGGATGATCCAAAACAGCCAAATTTAACGAAAGTTGTTTAAGTATAAAGTACCAAGTAACCTCAAATCATTGAACATCAAAATGTTCAAAAGTAAATTATATAACTATTCGAATGAAAATAAATTTTATGAGAATAAGAAATTGTAATAATTATTAGTAAATTTTAATTTATCCCTAATACATTTATGTTGGACGCTAATATATTTAAGTTTAGCAAAACATGTAAATCTAAATACATTGTAAATTAAGCAATGTGACCTTGTTTTAAGCAAATAATATTATATGATATTATTATATTACGCCACAGATGTTTTTGACGCGGGGTATAACGTATTTTCACCGTTTCACCAGCCCTGGATGGGGTAATGTATGGGGCTCACGATACATTATGTGCTGAATGCCCACTAAAATCATCGCGAGTGCCGTCCGTGCCGCCTCTAGTGAAGTGCCCCGGAAGTACAAGCATCAGGGCACCTCGACGGCTAGGCGGTCCCATTGCAATGTAGTGCAGTGATAATGCAATTGGTTGAGATTCCCACCTTCACCCCTTGCCCCGTACGCATAAGCGCCTCCTCCCGCCCCTCTTTACTCTCCTCTTATATAAGTGGTGTACCAAGAGGATTACCCTCGGTTCAAGTAACACCTGGTGTAATCCTGTAAGAGGCAGTGCAATTGCACATTGCATCAGAATCAGCGGCGTGTCGCGCACGTAACTCCGGCAAGAACTTGTTGGTTGTGTTGTTGCGTTTTTACCGGGTTGAGAGCACACAGACAGCCCATTTCAGGGATAGGATGAATGAGAGCATCATATCTACATACCTCTGTGCGGGATACGGTGCGGGTTCATCTCTAGTTCCTTCATGAACCTCTAGATAAGCGGACGTTAAAGGCAGTATTTTTTTATTACTGCCTATTTATGACCAGAGCTCCGATATTTACAGTAATCCACGGAAATTGTATATCCCTTCGTTGTAGCGACGCGAGTATAGATCAGTCGATAGGATTTGGTGCAGTAGGCGTAATCGGAATTATAAAAGGTCAAGAAGTTTTAATTTGATAGATATACCGGTCCTTATTGTTGACATGATAGCGTATTGTAATAACGCCAGCTGCATGCACGAGAAAGTATGACGTCATTGTAACGTTTTAAGTCGCAGAAATGTTCAGATTGGAGAAACCTGAAAGCCAGAGCGCGTAAAAATTAATCTAGTTCACTTCATTGGGAAATACGTCCACAGAAGAACTCGAAGAACATTAACACGTAATATCTTCTATAAACTTAACAGTTTTTGAATTGAAAGTTCTAGATAAGTATAACTTGATAGAACATAATACGGGGGGTTATTACGTTTTTATGACATGACAAAGCGTTACGGCCCCACGATATATCGCAGGCTTTTTCACCTGGAGAGCTGTTTTTAATACAATTATTATGTCCATTAGTGATAGTTAAATGTTACATTAGTTTCCGTATGTGTCATTGAATCAATGCATCATACTCCAGTCGCGTGTCGGAACTGACACGCGCAGTTTCTATTTGTCAAGTTTTATCTTCTAATAAAACAACGTTATAATAATCAATATTTGGAATAGTTTTATTATACAACGTAATAGTTACAATATTGTAAATAATATAGCGTAATAACCATTTGTAAATCAATCCACTTCACTACGCTAGTTATAACGCCTCCACGTCGTTCTTCCCCACGTGCACTACCCCCACTGGCACTGGGTCGGATTTCATATAGCCCTGAAATATCAAAAATTATTGTTAGTTAAAGAACAGTTATTCGTCTAAGCGAGGCTTCTCTTGCTCTCTCTCTCACTCTGCGGCACGAGAGCGCGACTTTCCGATTCTTGACTTTTGTTATACATTTTAAAACCCCTGGAACAGCTTTTAGTCCGGAAACCGGACCAAAAATTGTTCCCCTCAGGATCTAGATCCCGGGATCTCGCAACCTGTCTGACAGTACAACTGAGTGAAACGCACGTCCTGCATGGCGATATGAGCGTTGTAGGCGCTGTACGGCATCTTGTCGGGATGGCAGCGCAGGCGGTGCGAGCGCAGCGTGGACGCGTACGCAAAGCGCTCCTCGCACCATTTGCAGCTCAGCGGCTTGTCGCCCGTGTGCGTGTACATGTGCACCTGCCAAAAAACACCGAATGACAACAGAACAATATATTTTTTGAAATAAGTGCGAGAGGAAGAAAGAGAAGCACCTAACACGAACACGAAGCATGCTCGTGCGTGTGTATCACTGGTCGCTATATAACATGGATAGCTAATGTATATAACAGATTTTTTAACAATTGGGGTAATACTGGCCTCTCTTCACAGGCGAAAGAACTAAATTGAACAGGCGTAAAAGCTTCGGAACAACTAAATGTTAAGAAAATTTACCTCTTAGAATCTAAGCAATGGTGGACGGTCGTCACACTTTTAATCATCTTTTGATTGGAGGGCCAATAACTCGAGCAAATTCTGCTGTCGCGGCGTCAATTGTGAAGTATTAGATATCCAGTTACATAGAAATCAATTAATGTTACCTTGAGCGTCTGGCGGCGTTTGAACGCTTTGTTGCAGTAGGAGCAGACGTAGCGACATTTGTCCTCGTGCACAAGCAGGTGCTTCTTGAGCGTGCGCCGGCTGTTGAGCACGCGGCTGCACACGTAGCACGAGTAAGACGTGTCTTCGTGCGTATCCATGTGCGTCTTCAAGTTCGAATACGTTTTAAATCTGAACATAAACAATTCATTTTGTTAGATATCTTCTATCTCGCGAAGTCCGTATGGTTCTAGTTGCGAATTAAGTAGCTTCTATGGCTTTCATCGAATCGGCTCACCATTTCTTTAGCTATCAGCGGTATACTCACGGCTTAGAGCACTTGTTGCAGACGAAGGGCTTGTCGTCGCTGTGTATGGCGCGGTGCTGACGCAGCTCACCGCCCGTTCCGCACGCGTACCCGCACAGGTCACACACGTAGCTCTTAATTTTTTCGTGCACCACGCGCTTGTGCGATGCCGCCGAGCACCGCGTCGTGAACCTGCACACACACACACACACACGTTCATACATATCCCGCGCTTGCGCGATGAAGCACCACGTTGTGATAATGCACACACGCCACGCGACATGCACACTTATTATCAAAGAATATTTCACATCTGCCTACGGTTTTCGTATTGTTTTTCAATAATCTAAATTATTCAGACGAACAAAACAAACAAACGAATAATAATTGATTCACACGTTTTACCTATACCGTTTTAAACAAGTATTACTTCTGTACAAGTAAATAAAAGATATGAACGGGAATAAATTTGAACCGCTGATCTCAATACTATGGATAGCTGGTATATATGGAAGAATATTAATAAACATGTGGTAAGACTGGTCATTCTTAGGATATGTTTTGAATATTGCTAAAATAAATGAATTGAACATTATTGCGCATCCGTCAAGATTATTTGACTACTTTTTACTACTTTTTAGTTATATCGGCCATAACAATGGCGCTGCTTTTTTTTTTCGGAGGGACTTAATACTGGTTGGCGGCGCTAGGCCAGCCTCAACCGTTCGACTGACTACAAAGACTTTTTTGTCTTCAGGTTTAGGGAGACGATAGGGGGACAGACCCCCTCTTTTCCCGCAGATGGGAAGGGATGTACCGGGTTGATTGTGGGCGTATCCTATTGTAATTATTTTTGGAAGTGGCGCTGCTTATTCAATAGGCGTCGATGGGGGTACAGTATCACCAGTCCATGAGTACCATTTGGACACACTACATACTTGAGATGGCAGATGTCGCACTCGTAGATCTTCCTATCCGCGATGGGTATGTGCGAGCGCTCGTGCGACTTGAGCGTGTCCTTGCTGTTGAATATCTTGTTGCACGTGCCGCAGTAGAACTTGCGATCCGCCTTCGGTACGTGGCGCATTTTATGTTTATTCATAGCGGCCATAGTTTTGGTTATTCTAGGACATTTATCACAGCTGAAAATATCATTCGTTTCCTGTTTTATATGTAAAAAAAACATGTACCTGGTCAAATTTCAGCGACGGTATATAGATACTAGCCAACTGTATAGGATACTATAGTGGGAGATTGTGTGTGTGTGTGTCTGCAAACACAAGTGCACTCTCTTCTCTAGTGGTCCTAGTATATTCCATAGTATATCATTCCTATATGATCATTTACATATCATATGAAATGCAAAAGCAAATGCATGAAAAACCGACAAATTTAAGTAAACGACTAAAAAAGGGCTGGATATTGAACCTAGACCCTGAAGCGGCGAAACATTAGTCATCACTAGCCCATAACATGGGTTACTTTAAGTAAAATATGTCATCCTCCTCATCATCATCAGCCGGACGACGCACAGTGGAAAATTTGGGTCCCTATTGGATCAAAAATCTGTAACTTCAAGGTTCTTCATCGTATTGTATTGAGATTATACAAAGATTTAAAAAATAATCAATTTTTGTATTTTTTTTTCAATGTATATTTATTTTAGGTGAAAAAAAAGAAAAAAGGGAAAAAGAGTATATCAGTAAAACTAAGAAAACTTAAACAATAACTTATCACACAAGCATAATAAAAGACAAAATTATAAAATCGTGTAGTACGTAACTCTACCTCACACCAAACTAATCGATCTCAGATTAGACAAATCTTATAATAATATTGGTTTTATATAACTTATCATGTTATATCTAATTGTTATTATCCTTGCTATTCTTGGTTTAAATGTAGGATTAATTGTTATTATTGGTTTAAATGTAGGATCACCTTCTGGTACCACCTTCAAAAGACTTAGTGCCTCTTCACTAAGATCCTTCACATTTGTCACATAAGGCCTTATTAAACCTGAAATGTATGGATCTGAAGTACATAGAAGCGTTATAAATACGTCTTCATTTGTAGCTATACGGGAACATTTCCTGGCATGGTGCAAGCGCATATTTCTGTAGTCTTTATCGCGCGACTCTTGTGCACCTTCCGACGGTTGCCCAATAGGAAGAATAGAAAAATGTTTGAGCACGTTTTCTCCGTGTATAAGTAATTTGTGCACGGAAGATGGCATGTAGTACCAATCATAGTTACTAACACAATTTCGTGCAGTTTCTAAGGTATAAACTCCAAATTTTTCGGGACCGATCATCATTCCAGAAGATACAGCGTGTAAAATAACATACAAGCGTTTAAACAAGCGGTTAAATCAACATCAGTTATGTTTGCCGACCAAGTGTAATTGTAAAAGAACCTTCGTGCTGTATTTCCATCACTTGAGTTTCTTGGCAAGTTAATTGACAAGGTTACTCAATAATTAATCCTAGCTCTTCCCTGAAACGTTTTTGAACAAATTCCTTTCTTTTCTTTCTTCAATTTCTTTTTTTGTTTCAGTTGTAGCAGACCAAATGTTAAAGTGAAGATTGTAGCAAATGTGTAATACCACTTCCATGCTGAGAATCCAGGCATGCAATGCATGGATGATCCATATTGGTAAGCAGTTTCATTCCAGGTCTAGCAGTCAATTGTCATAGGACATTCATAACTTGAGGAGTAGCCTCACGTATCGTGCACGTAGAGCCCGATGATAGAGTTTCTGTTAGGTCCTGAGCCACGATAATTCACATTTAGCGCAACACCATCGTTGTTTATTAATAACGGGCGTAAAGATTCGACTTGTCTAGTAATTTCATCTAAAACTGCCTTAGTTTCTTCCAGAGTTTCTTTACAAAATTCAATAGAAATTGTTCTACAATAACGAACAGATGAAGGTACTGTATTTGGCAAAATAATGACCCTTGAGAGGTCATCAATTAATCTAATGGGAACTAATGAAGTGACGAACACATTGACATCTGAACTAGTTTCCGGTTCGTCTGGTAGTCCCTGCTTGTAATGACTTTGGCCAGATGAACCATCACATCCCCATTTACAGTAAAGGATTATATTTCTGTGTTGTTCTTGGAAAACTGAATCAATTTTTAAAATTCTGGCGACTGTGTGGTCCAGTAAGTCTTGTATATTAATCACTTTAGCATAAATATTTGTGATTTCGATTGTAGAAGATGGTGGATAGCAAGTTTGTTTTATTTCTTGTATTTTGTAATATGGGGAAACATTGTACACTTTCCTTCGTCGGTTAAATTTCTTAGGTACATATTGTGCTTTAGTTAGATCCAAATCAATAAAAGCACTCGATGCTGATGTATCAGATAAAATCTTCATTTGGTTTGACTCTTTCCACGTAGTCGAGAAAACGTTTCAAATGTACTCAAACCCATATTCTTCTAGTAAAAAGAGTATTTTTCCATAAGCAATGCACGGTCTTCCTCGTTCTCCAGAAGTTGATGGCAGTGAATGTGGTTCAGACTCCGGAAACTGTACTGAATATCCTGACTCCAGCCAGCTTGTATTCTTCCGAATAAATTTGTCCTTTTTCCGTGATGCTTGAGCCCAGCGCTTATTGAAAGAAGGGAGAATATGTCTTTGAATGTCACCAATTACAAAACACATGTTCTTTTCAGGAACATTAAATGTTTGCTGTAGAACTATGGACAACGATTCCAAGGGTCTGCCACGCTCGATATAGGGAATTATGAAATCGCCTTTAGTACAGTTGAAAGTTGACATTTTAATGGAAATAACAAATTTAAATAAGAGTCACTTATTATGAAATAACATGTGCAATTTGAAGATCTTTGCTTCCCCTTATATACTGGATTTTTAGATATGAAATGAGTACTGATATCAATGTTATGCACGCAGGACGAGTGCAAAGTAGATGATATGCTATCAAAATATTGTGGTTAATATTGTTTTCGTAAACTTTGTCAGTAGTAACCGCAAAAGATACCGAATTATCTACTCCAACCTGTATCACATTTCTTCCCATAACTTACAGGGCCGCAAACTTCCGCGGCAGATTTCTTAAATTTTTCATTTATGAATAGTTAGGCTATCAAATAACACATAAAGTTGCGCGTGGAGAGATATGGGTACATGTGAAAACCTTCGACGAAAAAAAAGTGAAGAATAAGGTATGTAAATTTTTAAGTACTTACTCAAAAATAGAAAGCATATTAAAAAAAGTTAATAGCTCATTATTAAGAACAAAAAATATCCTTTTAAAAAAATTATAAAACCGCCTGCATGTGCTGAATACTTTTTTCACAATATTTGTTTGAATTATGTGTATGCAAACATTTGAATGAGCCATCCGCTACTTCAACTTACTTCAACCTAAGAAAAAAAAATATGCAGTTTTGTACACAAAAGTGTCTGATTAGGATTATTTGATTATTAGAGTATTGAGTGCAATAAGTATTTCATTCAAGTTGTGATATTTTTAAAAACCATTATTTATATGTTCTACCATTTTCCACAGTGCGACGTCCACTGCTGTATTAGTAACTTATAAACGCGGCTCTTGGTTTTATTACATGAGTTACTCACCAAATGACGTTGGGATTTTTATGATCCTGCACATGCTTGTACAGCACCGACTTGGACTTGAGTGTGATGCCGCATATGCACTGCACCTGCGGCTTCACCTTGTGCTCCCTCTCGCTGTGCGACTTCAGGCGGTACCAGCTTTGGCACTGTTTGGCGCATATGGTACACGTGAAACTGTGAACACAAATATCATGTCGTGTAAAAAATCATTATATAATATTAATAGCATTTTATACAATGAAGTATTATCTCCATACTGATTGGAAATCGGGCGAGGCATAAAGCTAAAGTGTATCAATAAACTATTGCTATTCCCTTTCTGAAGAAGTACCTCTTGCTCGCGTGGCAAGAAATAAAAAAAGTTATTCAGATCGTCGATTCGTTCAGTCTCGGTTTTCGTCATCAGGAGGCTCCAACTGCTCGTTTGGTCCGTTATACTATAAAACGCGGTCGGGTAAAACACGTGGATCTACAAATATAAAATGTATCATTATTATCAGCCTTTATCAGTCCGCTGCTGGACATAGGCATCTCTCAACGAACGCCAAGACGACCGATCTCCTGCTACTCGTATCTATCTCGGACCGGCAACTGCACGGAGATCGTCTTCCCGCCTGCTGAACGGTCGACCAACACTTCGTTTTCCTAAACACGGCCTCCACTCCAAAACCTTACTGGCCCATCTGCCATCTGTTCTCCTGAGTGTGTGACCAGTCCATTGCCACTTCAGCCAGCCTATTCGTCGCGTGATATCGGATACTTTAGTTCTCTGCCTTATGACTTCGTTACGAATTCCGTTTCTTTAAGAAGGGTGACAAATCACTTCCTCAAAATTACAGACCAATTCCACTTCTCGGCCATATTTACAAGTTGTTCTCAAGAATCTTGACGAATTGTCTCACCACAAAGCTTGACGAATTCCAACCACCGGAGCGGAACACATTTTCACCATAACGCAAGTTGTTCAAAAGACACATGAGTACAATCTGCCACTGTGCCTTGCCTTTGTGGACTATGAGAAAGCTTTTGATTCTGTCAAACCTGGGCTGTACTAGAAACTTTACAGCGATGTCAGGTCGATTGGCGATACGTCGAAGTACTGAGAGCATTGTTTGACGCTGCTTTTATGTCAAAGTGCTACGGTCCCCCCGTAGCACTTTGACATAAAAGCTCCCAGAAACTGTTCACTAATGCTTGGGAGGACGTTTTAAGACTTTAAACCGGGCGGAATACTTCATAAATATTAACGACGAGTACCTCTCACACCTTCGATTCGCCGACGATATCGTTGTTGGCCGAATCGTAGGAGAGCTTGCAGGAAATGTTGCACAGCCTAAATGAATCCTCCCGAATTATCTCCCGTATTGACCCTAGAATGAACTTGGACAAGACGAAGGTCTTGTTCAACGAACACGTTCTCCCCAGGCCGGCCAACGTCGATGGTGCTATTCTCGAAATCGTAGACGAGTACGTCTACCTCGGGCAATTATTGCAATTGGGTAGATATAACTTCCACAAGGAAGCCGATAAAAGGATTTAGATGGGTTGGGCAGCATTCCGGAAGCTACGTCACATTCTCACGTCGCCTATTCCGCAGAGCTTGAAGATGGAAGTCTTCACCAGTGCGTTCTCCTCGTGACAACCTACGGGGCCGAAGCATGGCCTCTTAATTTAGGACTGGTCCGCAAGTTTGCGGTAGCTCAACGGGCTATTGAACGTACTATGTTGGGTGCTTCTCTCTCCGACAGTATTAGTAAAATGCATATCATAGATAAATTATGCAGGTGACGCATTAAAAGTTATAATTTACACAATTGCGCCCTTTGACTCGTCATGAACCAACCCACCCCTTCATTCGTAAGTGAGAATTTATCTATGTGAAACATCTTTCCTTTAGGTTTCTGGATATTCTTTGTAGGTGTGATTTCGTAAAGGGAAAAGGTAACAGCACTGTGTAACAGAAAACCGTGAAAGTTACTATTTGATTTGATCATTTAATTGTTTGTCACTTTACAATAAAAAAATAATTCCATATTCAAATTCAACAATGATAAATTAGATTGATGTCTTAAGTTTACGCGCATTACTGCATGCGATCAATCTAATTTATCATTTATTGTAATATAACTATTATTTATTGTAATGAGTAATTACAATAAAACTACTTTTACGGATTTTATCGCGGTTCATTTAGTTATTTAACTAGCTCGACGTTTCAGAAGCTTTACCTGACCATGGTTGCTGTAAAGCTTCTGAAACGTCGTGCCAATTAAATAATTAAATAAACCGCGATAAAATCCGTAAAAATAGTTTTATTGTAATTAGTTAATTAGTTAAATATTATTTGCATTCATGAAGAGCAAGTAATAAATGATACCCACGGTGGTACACATATAATAATACTCATGTGGCTTATACAATCTAGGTAAATGTGAATATTTATAGCATTACTACTCACCTAACAAAACTTCTTACATTGAGGCTATTGTACTTCTCATTTTCTTGTTTTTCTGAATCACACTCTTCATTATTTTTATATTTGCGACTTTCAACTCTGTGATCCGATACATGTTTGTATAACACACTCTTTGATCTTATAATAAAACCACAGGCGCAGGTGACATGCGGTTTGGTTTTGTGAATTTTAGCATAATGCAGTCTTAGCGCACTCCATGTCTTTACAGGTTGTTCACAAAGTTTGCATTGCAGCCTGAAAATTTAGCATTAAAATTAAATGGACATCTTTATATGATGAATGTGGAGCAAGCAGGACAAATATGTGAGGATCGTAATATGCATTATAGTACTTGGTCTTCTTTGGCTGGAGTAGTCAATAGGAGTATAGCGATGTGTCGTTGTTGATCTTAGTTTTATATTACGCGATATCATAGTATTTCACAGTGTCATATATTGATACGGTGTCAATGTTACAGCAGAGCCAAGTATAAAAACTGTCATATTTCAATGTGACATTGGTTGGACATCACCGGGAAGTAGCTCCTCACAACATACCGGCGTGAAGGGGTGTTACATCACGCAGTTTTCAAGTCCGACTATCTCATAAATAAATAAACCCCATACCTGAAATGGCTACTTCAGAAGGGCAATGCATCTGCAAAATTTGTTTTTTGCCCCTAGGCTATATAGGAATGAACATAGTGGTAAACATACACAGTCACATTGATAATTTGTAACCTGGGCCTTGTAACACAGGTCTGTGACCTAGTACTGACTCCAGTCTCTGCCAGGCATAAATTAAAACCTAGTCATAATTTAGATGTCCTTACGCACATATTGTTTAATATTAATAAGAAAATAGTATTATTTAATAGTAATAATAATTAATTACAAAGCAGCTCTAATAATACTTGGACTAATCAGACATAGTTTATGTTCAACATTAACTCACTTAACAAAATCTTTAACATTGAGATTACTTTTCTTTAAAATTTCCTTGAACTCCGTTTCCTCTACTTCACTTATTATTTTTCGTTTGGGTTTCTTCAACTTAATTTCCTTTAGAGCAGCCAAAGATACATCGCCGTCTTCGTCATCATCGCTTTCGTGGTTATTCTTCAGGAAATCATCTCCGTCGAATTCTGATATTTCTTGATTATCTATTTCATCTATGATAAAGCGAAAAAAAGATTGAATGGAATTGGTATGAACATCAGTCCACCTGTAACCACGGTTTCTGTAAATCTTCTGAAACTTCGGGCTAGTTAAACAATTACATAAGCCGCGATAAATCCGTTAAAGTTATGTTATTCTAATGTGTAACATTCACGTAAACTAAAACATCAATATAAAAATTAACATTAACATAATTACAAAAAGACTATTTTTCCGTATTTTCATTATTTAACTGGCCCGACGTTTCAAAAGCTTTACGTGATATTATTATGCTACGACGAATAGGATAGCAGGAGCTATGCATGGGTACTGAGAGACTCTGCTAGTATATAATAAAATTTTTGTTTATTTCTTAGTTATATACTTCCTTCTCATTAGTATAAAGCTCAGTTTATGTTGTTTAAGAAAATATTGTAAACATTTACACCATACAAGAATAAATTATAATTATTATTATGCAATATACACTACAAGTACACTCACTTTCTATGTCCTCAACAGCAAATTCTTCCTTAACCTGAAATGTTATAATTAAAAAAAATTACGATTTGTCAAATTTAAATCACCACATTGAACCAGCAAATAATATTTTCTTCAATAAACTGACGTTAATACACTGTTGTAACAAAGAAAACACCTACTGGCCTGGCGAGCCTAGTTTTTATGTGGTTTAGTGGCTGGTCTGTTCGACAGGCAAGGTAAATAGATGTTATATGGATAGAATAAGTCAAACCTTGTGATTAAGGCAAAACTAATGATAGTATCAAACACAACAGGAACAGTGCTCTGGTGAGGACTACATTTCTTTATGTTATTGCGAGTCTGCCTGTATAAGAATTACAACATATAATAATACATTTATGACATAACAAAAGACTGTTATAAGCAGTCTCGCTGTTCTTAGCAGTGGAAAGGGGAAGGGAAGAAGAATAAGAGACATCCTACTTTTAGCATTTGTTAGGTAACAAAGCTAGGCAAATCGCGTAATGTAAAACGTACGGTGCTTTATTACAGACTTTGGTGCACAAAAACCACCGCGAGTGCTATCAGTGCCGCCTTTGGTGAGGTGCCCCGGAACAGCAAATCATCAGGGCAACTCGACGGCCTGTCAGCCTTCAAAGGGACCGACGCCACCTCCACAGATGGGGTTGTCCGCACCACGGGACAACCCCAACAACTTTGGGACAGTGCAATGGGGCGAGGTTCCCAGCCTTGCCCCGTGCGCAATAGCGCCGCCTCAATTTTTACTCTTTTGTCCCCTCTTATAAGAGGGGTACAAAGAGCATACACCTCCTCGGTTCAATTAGCTTCGCCCAAGGTGTCTCGGATAACCCCAGGCTACTGAGCCGCAAAGCCACGACAAAGCATGAACCATGGTGGGGTAGCTAACCTAACCTACCTTCTCTCATATTTTCAGCATATGTACTTAACTACTTTGTAAACCTACACATATTTTATAACTTATTCATAACGTAGCACAGTGACTACTGAGGGACTCGAGTCACCCTATTGTGGTAACTAGTCAGTCAGTCAATCCACGCTGGCAGAGAGTGGATAGTCTGACATCACATATCTTTCTTGTTTAATATACATTTCTTCACGGTGTTTTTCGTTCAGATTTTAATTTAATTCGATTTCGTTGTTGACTAATAAGTGCAGGAGCTGGTGATTAAATTTGAAAATGATACAATTTGAGTGCAAAACGTATATTTTCGACCGAAAACTAAAACGTTAATTCCCTAAACCTGAAGAAAAAAGTCATTGGAACTGTTAAGACTGGACAAGCGGCGCCAATCAGTAGTAGGTCCCACCGAAAGAAAAAAAAATTCCGATCCCCAGGTCAGGCAACTGTCATTAAATGTTTCTCAGATTATTCTGACCACACATTACATTGTTTGGGATTGAAATGTGCCCGAAGTGGCCATAGGCTTGCCACCTTTGTCATCATGGGCCTCTGCACCTTGGCTTATCGTGGGTGTTCTAGTATATCTACTTACGAGTTGTGGACACCTCTGTCTACTTCTTCGGGGATAACAGACGTGAAGGTACTTTTTTGATAACTTTTGCTGGAAATCCGTCTGCTTATTTGCCTTCCTTTAACATATTTCTTTTTATTACGTAATAATCAATTATCTTTTTCGGGGTGGAGCGAAAACTGCAAGTGTCTTTTTTTTATTTGAACTAACAGGTACTTTCAATCAAATAAATAACAAAAATTACATCGTCTCTCGGACTATAATGTCAGATTAACTGAATGACTGGTTACAAAATGTTAAAAGTCTTATTTGTAAACACTGAGTAATAAATCACGAAAAAAATATTGGTTGTTGTATTTAATTTTCAGTTTGTTCAAATTTTAATTGGTTAATGTGGTGTCCTTTGGCATCTTGCATGTATTTCAATATTATTTTACACATACGCAAGGATGCACATATTTGAATTGTTCTGCAAATAGATGTCCAAATATTTCATTCCTTAGAAAATTAATAGATTTATAAATTGAACATTCATCACACACTGTGTTCTCTTTGATTTCAATTTGTTTTTCTCTAACCGTTTTTTCCGCTTCAACTGTTAGACCACAGGTAGGTCGTCAGATTCCTATAACAGAGGGCAATGGCAGGTTGTCACATTATGTTCCATCTGGCAATGTAAACATTTTTGGATAATGCTGCGATTATCTGAAAAACAAGTAAAAATATGTTTGAAAACATCCAGGCAAATGTCAATTCTACGTCATCATATAGTTAATTTATCATTATTAATTAATTATTAAATAAATTGAATCATAAATTTTAACTACTCACCCCTTTTCATGAATTTTTAAATTCAATATAACATTGATTTAACTATGTCTGATCTGATTGAATACAAGGATTCTCTTCTTGCAATAAAGTCACAATAAATTTCGGATCTTTATTTTGTCTTTGTTTTGCAGGGATGGTGGGAACAGGGGGCAGGGAGAACAAAACAATTTCAGTGTGAACCAATTTCCAGGAGCTGAATGGTCCGCCAGGAGCCAAACAATCTGGAAAGAATCATACTAGAGGGCTATGTGGTGGGGAAAAGGGGTTGAGGTGGCGCACTGACCCAATGTTTGGGACCCATCCTACACACAATCAACTGGTACACAGAGGCGGCAATACATTTAGTCCACAATAGAAAAGCCTGGAGAGCCCTCACCCTCAATGCAGTTTTTGGTGTTCACGCCACTCAGACATGAGGATAAGACGAAGAAGAAGGAGCCGAATCAAAACCAGAATAGTCTTCGAACTTAACCAGTAAAAATAACGGTTTCAACAAGCAGAATCAAAATTAAAATGTTCTTTTCAAAATGTATGGAGTTACGCGAAAACAGGTAGCGATATTTAACCAGGTATTCCAGCCCTAGAAGGACATATGATTTATACTGGAATCAATAAAAATATTTAGAACAAATTTTTGAAGTTAATTTTAGGAAACTATTCCTAATATAAGTTTGCAATGAAAAATGTTTTCTTAGAATCGTAAAATTAAATAATATGTCATCTTTACTTAAAATGTAATAATACCTCAGATTTAACTTCATTCAAAATTGAAATATCTTCATTTTTAACTGGATAATCTGTAATCTTCTCCAAGCACATTTTTTTCAAAGTGGCCTGAACTTGATAGCATTCAAATATAAACAATTGGAAAGACACTAATTTCTCCTCACAGCTTAAACAGACTTTTGTTGGTAGTTCGTCTTCATCATTCACCTAAAAGAAAGGTGTAAATAAAAGAGGAAATATTGAAAAAAGAATTATGTGTGCATCTGTTAGTGATCTCTGGATGACTATTATGCAGCTACCATTTTGGAACTGATGTTAAGATGTGTTGTCGTTGTTACACACTTATCTAGAGGACTGATCACAATTTTTAATTACAAATTACAATTATTTGAAACTATAAAATATGTACTAATGTTTTTATTTCAAATTTTCAATATTTATTATGATAAATTAGGCAACATTTAAAGGCTTAGATTATTAATTATTCAGCTTCTTAAAATAACAGAAAATTATTTTTCAAATAACATAAGGCTGTAAACTGAGTTGAAAATGTGATCATACCATAATTTGCAAAAGTTCTTGTATCATATCCAGAACGTTTTTATTGTGTTCCTCCTTTAAATCCTTTAGAGACTCTTCTTTAGTAGCGCATAGACGACACAAATCCTGAATATCTATTGCCATTTTCAGTTACTAACGACAAGTGGAATTATTAAATTACGTTTACCACATTATTTCTCACAAATACTATTCAGCGAACGTGTTCATTTAAAAATGTAAACTTTAAAAATAATATTTCCAAAAATTTTAGAATGCTGAAAACACTCAATAATGACAGCATACCACAGATAAGAACACATAATCATACTTTCCGGAATTATACATGTAGGCACTGAACTTAACTAACATTCATGCTGACTTTACTTTTATCATAGTGTTTCCGCAGCCTCTTGACTGCCGAACACCGAATACCGACGTGCTTATGTCTTCACACTCGGTCCCGTTGCCGGGTCGAGGGGATTCCAGACCGGAGCTTTGCTCCCTTCTGGAGATTTGTGGTTCGAGCCTCGTCAATACGAGGCTGTGGTTAATACGAGGTCATATTGACCTCTGGGTGTGTATGTACATATATTTATGTATATGGGATATTGAAATCTATGTTCGACCGGCGTCTGTCCATTGATCGGGGCGCTTTCACAGGTCCCAGAGCGAACTGGGAACCGTGTGAACCACTCCTGTGATGGCCCTATGGACAGGCACCGACTCGAACGCTGTATTTATAAGACGGTGGTTGGTGGAAAAGTAATGAGGGGCTCTGGATCAGGAGTTTGTCGCCTCGGGAGAAGCGGCGGGCCATATCCTTGCGGGAGAGTGGCAACGGGGTTGCCATATCCCACTCGGTACCGCCCGTGTGGCGGCTGCAATGCCCGTCTGCAGTGTCCAGCGAGACAGAGAAATATGAAACTTGTGGAAAATAAAGAGGTGTGGATTAGTAAGTGATTCAAGCATGTGTGGGAGGTAGACGGAAGACGGGATTATCCGTCCCCCTTCCTCGGCAGGCTATATCTGTCCGGGGGGCGGGCGTGTCAGGGCGCGAGACTCCTAAGAGTCTTGAGCTGCGACGCGACCGCCTTTTCGAACAGGTTGCGCGACATCTTGCCGACAAAGTCATCAAGGGTCTCTGCGCGTAGGTCCCTGAGTATCGTGTGGTTTCTCACGAACCTTGGAGCTTTGACCAGTTGCCGTATCATCTTGTTCTGGGCGACACGGAGCTTTTGCTTGCTTGTTTCGCACAGCAAGTGATGCCAGGCAGGAGTCGCGTACGTTAACCTCGATCTTATATGGATGTTGTAGAGTGCTATCCTCATTTTCAGTGGGATGGCACTTGCTCGTAGGAGTGGCGTCAGCCTGGCGGTGGCTGATCTGGCCTTTCGGTTGGCGGTTTCGGCCTGACGAGCCATTGTGAGTCCTATGTCCAGCACGACTCCCAAGTACTTGGCTGTCCTGCGCCATGGTATTGCGATGCCCCGTACCTGAAGCATACCTGGTACGGTGCGCTGTTTAGTAAAGGCGATGGCTTGCATCTTCGATGGATTGATCCCCAGCCGCCATTTCTGAAGCCACTCCGGCAGGAGATCGAGGGTTCTCTGTAATTTCTTGGCCGCGTGACTAGCGTTCAGAGACGCGGCCAACAACGCGGTGTCGTCCGCGTAGAGCGCGGCGGTTACCCCGGGGGAAACAGGTACGTCCCCGGCGTAGGAGTTATAGAGGGCTGGCGAGAGACAGCTCCCTTGAGGTACACCTGCGCGAATGCACTTCTTCTCGGACAAGACCCCGTCCACTCTCACCTGGATTTTCCTGTCTGTGAGAAATGACGCAATCACTTTAACGAGAGGCTTAGGCACATTGCTTTGGATTAATTTATATATTAAACCGTTATGCCATACGGAGTCGAATGTTTTTGCATGTCGAGGAATACGGCGGCAACAGATTCTTTTTTGTTTCTAGCCACAGCGAGCAAATGGGTGACCCTGACCAGTTGGTGAGTGGTACTGTGATTGGGTTGGAAACCGAATTGCTCGTCTCTGAGTGGAAGAAAGGTAGTTGTCTCAGTATGGTCTTCGACAGAATGGGTAGCAGAGTTATCGAGCGTTAGTTGTCCGCTCTCCTGCTGTCCTTACCCTGTTTGGGCAACATAATAATGTGGCCCAACTTCCAACTAGTGGGAAAATGTCCAGTGCGGACGATGCCATTTAGCAGTTTTGTTACTGCGGCGATCGTCTTGAAGGGAAGGTGTCGCAATGCCATGTTGGGAATTTCGACATGCCCGGGGGCCCTTTTGGGTTTCAACCCCTTGATGGTATTGCGTACCATGCTGGGTGAAAAGTGAAATGCCGCTATGGCGATCTCTCCCGTGCTTGGGGCTTCCAGGTAAGCGGTGACCGGGGCGGTGTGCTCGGAATTGACAGATGGGAAGGGGGTGAAGTGTGCCTCCGGATGGTTCGCGAATACCTCTGCTCTGTCTGGGGCACTGTACTTTGTAGTGCCGTCTCCGTGTAGTAATGGCGTACTTGGTGCTTTCCTCTTGGTCAGTGTGCGTGTTAGGGCCCATAGAGACTGCCAATCTTCGCCGGACTCCTCGAGTCTCCTCGACCATCTGTCCGAACTTAAGGCCGAAAGTTGGGATTTGACCTTCTCAGTGAGACGGTTCAGGTGAGTTTTGTACGAGGGACAGCGAGTAGATTGCCATTTTCTGCGGGTAGCTCTCTTCTCTTCGAGAAAGAGTTGGAGGCTTCTTGGCAATTTGTCCTTGCCACTAGTGCCTGAGCCAGGAAGAGTTGCGGTGGCCTTCTCTAAAGCGGTGCAGATTGAAGTCTGCATCTCTTCGGCTAGTTTCTCCACGTCTTCAGCGGTGTTAACGGGGAAGTTCGGGGTTGAGGTATTTAGGCAGGAGGCAAACCCTTCCCAGTTTACCTTTTGCCTAGGGGGGAGAGCTGGCAGTTTGCATGCCTCGGTGTACAGTACCGCCAGCACTGGCATGTGGTCAGAACCGAGGTGTTCCTCCAACACTTCTAGTGTGAAGTGGCCCTATAGGTTCCTGGTGATAGCCACATCCAGTACGCCGGCTGGTATGTGTGTACGTACGGATAGTAGGTGGGATCCCTGGGGCCGTGGATTGTGTAGTCCATCGCGTCAGCATCCGACTGGAGTCTCCTTCCGTTCGCGTTTGTGAGGAGAGAATTCCAAGCGCCCGTCTTGCAATTGAGGTCACCGGCAATCACGGTCGGCTATTCTGAAAAGAGCCGGTGGATGTCGGCGATGTCCAATGCGTCACCCGGAGACTTGTAGGCTGCGAAAAGTCTGGTTGGCTTATTACCTGCCATGAGTTCCACGCTTATCGCTTGGAACGATTGTAGTACAGGGACTGGGAGTGGCTGGACGTTTCTCCTAACCAACACCATCACTCCTTTCGATCCTCGATCGGTCGTTGGGATCGTCGTATCTATGCGAGGTGTATCCAGCAATGTAAGATCTTTGTCCGGGTCTCAAGTGGGTCTCGTTGATCACGTCGATCGTCTCATCCTGTGAGCACAGGAGTCGAGTTAACGGCGCCCCTCTACGCGAGACGCCCCTCGGTTCCAGAAGAGAATTCGCACCTGGTTTCCTGCCACTTCCGGAAGGTGACGGTGATAAATTCGACCAGCTTGGGTATGCTGGTCATGGCGATGCTTAGGAGGCTGGAGCCACTTTTATAACTGTTGTATATCTCCATGGCCAACTCCATAAGGTCGGAGCAGGTCTGGCCGATGAACGGAAACTAGTCTCTACCCCATTCCATTCCTGAGGAATGTTTTAGTGTATAATTTTCAAGATGTTATTCACGAAAAAAACCGGGATGGATCATTAGAATATTATAGAAGAAAATCCTCAAAAGCTTGTCTGTATGTGATCAATTCTCGCAAAGTCTGTTGAATGGATTTTGGTGCCGGGATTACTCATGGTTAGAGCGATTCCCAAGGAAGAGTTTAATATATAATTTGTAAAAATAACTATCCGGCCCTGTTAGTCCAAGATGAAATTTGGGTGGATCACTAGTTATTTTAATTATGACAATACAATTTACAAAACTTCTTCACGCCAGTTCCTTAACAGGGTAGGCACTTAGATCATGTATTAAAAGATCTAATAGTTGGCATAACATACTACTCTTTTTTTCAATAAATTATGCAGGAAAAACCGTGTTTCAGTGTTTCTCAATATTAAAATTCTCACAATATCAATACATTTGTGGAGTGGAGAGACACATTAATCTAAAATGCGCTGACCTCACCTGAGCAGGTGTTTACAATCAGGCTACGGCGTGAGCGCCATTTCTATCAAGTGTACACTGTACATGAACTCTTTAATCTATGGTATTCATTTGTTTGCATCTGCCATGGCTACCTATGTTTGAAGTTTTTAACGTAAATAGAAACAGCAAAGAGGAAAGCAACGGCTATATAGTGTTTTATATGTTATTGTAACGATAAATAGCTTTAAATATATAATGTCGTAGAATGCTGAAGATAAAACACAAATAGAACAAACGAATTCCTTCATTGTTGTATACCTACATTGAAGACACTCTTGGGACATGGCTTGTTTAATGAGATAACGCTAACAAACTAGAACAAGCTAACATAATGGAGAAACAACCTGATATTATTGAACCTTTGACACCAAAGCTACCCTATAATGGAAGTGCAGAAGATAGTGGATATCATTCATCATTTACACCAGGATTCTTCGAATGTTCCACTACAAAGGACGAGTGTAGTAAATCTAATGAATTTCCATACAACCGTCGAGGTATCAAGCGAGCTTACCCAGATGATACAGAAAACACATTTGTTGGTTACAGTTGTATTTCAACACCTACTAATAACATATCTGGGGAATTGGATATACTTAGGCTTACTAGTAGTAAAAAATGTAATTCAAGTATTACTTCAAGCAAAGCATATCCTATCCCTCCAGTGGTTCCACTTTGTGATACTGACAATAATACAATTCCAACAACCCCATTAAAGAGAATATGTAAAAGTGATTGTAAACTTAATAGTCATAAAAGAAACCTTAAATTAAAAATAGATTTTAATTTGGTTATGCATTCTATTAGTTGTGAGAAAATAGGGCTATCATCTAAAGTCACACCTGTAGAAAAAAAAACAAAATCTTTTCAAGTATGTAATGTTAAGCCTCATCAGAAAATTGATATAATTAAAATGTTGCATCAAGGGCAATATGCATATCCAGCATTAATGAAAATATTTAGTTATCTGGACCATGAAGATATATTTATTTTCACCTTGGTAAGCCAATATTGGCAGAATGTATGGGAAGATGTTGGTAAAATTAAGACACAAGAAGAACATAAAAAATACTTAAATGAGAAAATAGAAAGCCAAGAAAATAGGATGTGCACACCCAAGATGCGAGTACAAGATCGCTTTAGACCATTCATGGAGATACAAAATGTGTGTTATGAGACAGTACCTAGAAACCCACCAGTTAGCCCTAAAACCATAAAATATAAAAGATTTATGGAGGTAAGAGACTCATTGTCATTACAGTAGCATACTGAGGTATCAGTTAGTAAGAGTTACTTGCAGGTTCTTATTATATTTAGTATTAACAAAGGAAAATAACAACTAATTTAGATTATGCCAATAGCTTGGTGCCCTATGTTATTGCTCTAAATTGAACAGGAATATATTTTCAGAGGTGTATTTGTTATAATTTTAATTTTTTCATTTAAAATCTGTACACCAATAATTATTATCATAAAACCAGTAAATTATTTTCAGGCTGGGACAAATGGTCTAAGAAGACAGTTAAAATGCATGAGATGTGGGCTACCTGCAAGAATAACATTGGAAAAATATGGAGAGGAATGGGCAGAGTGTATAGGATCCTCTTGTGCATTTCAGTTTTGTTCTACTTGTAAATTTCCTAGGCATCCAGGTAAGAATTGTATTCAATTTGATTTAAATCGTACCAGTCCATCGAAAAGAATGTTAAAGAACAAATGTTTAGCTGCTACGAAGGAAAGTAGGAGAAAACTGGGGCGACTTAAATTTTGATGTTTAAGATCTTTTCATATACATAGTACCACTTTGATCTACAAGTAACATTCCACATGACAAGATACGAAGATTTTTAATTATTTTTAAACATTTTTTTAATAGTAACATTGATACTTTTAATTGTGTAACACAATGGTCTGATATTGTGCCATTTTTTTAAATAATTGTAATGAGTTTAATATAAGTTTAACAATAATTGTAATGAGGTTGATTTAAATCTTTTTACACATCTTTTAAATTTACACAACATTTTTGCTGATATTTTCTATCTAGTCAAGTACTAATGAACATAAAACTGTTTTAAAAATGTGTGTCATTAAAACTCAACTTTGCTGTCCCATACATTGGAAACATAATGTTGACTGAAAATGTACATTTTTATCACAACATGTTATAACATTAGTTTCGAAATTTTAATGTCAACAAAATATACAATATTATTTCTAGCAAAATTAATAAATCTCATACAACATATTTGACAAAAATAATTACATGTATATTCAACAATATTCAATTTCACATAACACCGCATGGTGGGCCATTTGGCCTAAATGTTGAGTTGTATGGCATTTAATGTGTTAAAATATTTCTTTTATGAAGCAACACAAAAATTGTACTGTAAAAAGTGGTATGATGGTGTGAAAGTTGCAGTAATATGCTGACTGACTTATAAGAAGCCATATCTAAATTGCATAAGTTAGTATAATGGTTTTATTACATAACAACATCAATAAAAAGTACTGACAACATTTTCACAATAACTTTATTTGTAGTTAAGCACACAAATACAAAATCCTGTGATAATGCACATGACATATTTCAATTTTGATGCCATAACAAATTCAATAATTTAAATTGTAAGGTTTTCGATGTTTTTTTGATATAATTGTTTATTGGGAGCAATGTCAAAAATTTTACTAGTTCTTACATTATTAAGAAAGTAGTCAATTTTCTACTGTTCTTTAAGTATCAATCAGAGAGTTATTCTTTATGCTACTACTATGATTGATATAGAATGACCATTTCATGGCTACCTAGTTCAAGTACTCAAAAAAGAAATCTAAAATACTCATTGGCTTTGATATATGGACTACATTTACATGACATCACTTATTATTTTACCCCACTGCATTACTATGACAGAAGGAGTGAAGTGATTTTACAGATATTCCTCAAGACTGATAAGGTCAATTGATGGGTTGACGTGTAAATTTTTTATCAATAATGAAACAAAGATCTTGTTTACTAAACTGGGTAAAGGTTAGTAACCCACGAGGCCCAGAATATTGACCAACCTAACAATAAGTACACACTCGCCATTTATGTGTAAGAAAGTACCTCCACATTACCTATAATATTTATTATTAATTTTGTGTGTTCTAAATACCTAAAATAGATCGTGTTATGTTTTAGTATGAAGTCAATAAATTATATCATAATTTTATTTTGATAGTGTAATCTACACAGTATTACAGGAATTAGAATATCATTTGCAGAACTTGAATTGGAAAGTATTATATCTTCTTCAACATTAAACATGAGGTAAACACAACTTTTATTATAATATAGTCTATTACCGACACTTTACTACACAATAGAAGAATGATGTTATGAGAATGACATCTTGGTCAAAGAAAGACAAAATTTTATCATAAACATTATCAGATCTCGTCTTGGCTTTATTCTTCTAATGTGATCTCAAAGTGTGAAACTGAAAACTGAATTTATAAACAGACTGATTTCATTTAAATGTTTTATATTTGAAGACTTCCCATATACTAGACCTTTGACAATAAGCCATTTTTAAAGTACATGTATCACGAATTTTTGATAATAATACGATATCATTTCAGTAATTTTGGATATTAATATTTTTATGTTTCATAAAATTCCATGAAAAAGTAAACAGTCACACTGCAATTTGTCAAAATAAAATCCAAAATAAAAGAGATTTTTCTACTGTAAAAAAAATGAAAATGATGTTAGGAATGTGTAAAGAACAAATGACACTTAAAGTTGAGCAATTAGGTAAAATGATAAAAATATTGTTTTTATTTGTTATGTAATTCAGTTTCTTGCCAGTTCATAGTCATTCATTACTCACAAAATAATATAATGATAGAAAGGAGTATGAACGTAATAGGAACATAAGGAATATGGGAATAAAAAAATTAGAATTCTAATGGACAGCCACAAAACTAATTCGACTTAATCTCTGCCTTAAGCAAGTTTAGTAGTTTTACGTTATCTGAAATAAAAGATCTTTATTTTGCTTCTAATGTTGTATGTAAATAATACAATGAGATTGTAGAATTATATTAAAATACTTTGGGCGCTTTGCGATTTCATTACCATTTGATTTTTACACATTTTTGATATAGTTTATACTTTAGGTGTAGTTTTAAAAGAAACCACGTACTTTGTAATACATCAAAAAATCTGATACTATGTGTCCTCTGATTGTAAAAAATAATTATTTTCATTTAGTATCTTATTTTAAGTATTTTCTGTTGTACCGTATCCGGTACGTTCTGGGTGATCAGTACCAAATGATGTTTCCAATTTCTGTACATAACGTTGGACGGCCTCTTACCCGGTAGACTGACGACGGTTGTTGTTGTGCCGGAGGCCGCGGGATGCAAGTAGCTCGTGACCGTGACCTATGGAGGCCTATTTCCGGCAGTAGACATCGTCCGGCTGACGATGATGATGGTAAACGGACAGGACTGAAGATGACATTTGTATATTTTTGTATTTATATATTGAATGAAACAATATATATTATTTTAATTATGTTCCGAAGTGGAATTGTTCTGTGTCTTTGTAAATGTTACTTTTCGTGTTACGTAATTAATTTTAATTCGATTATGCTTAAAAAGCTCTCTTAATTTTTTAAATAAAACATCCATGACATAAGACAAGTGTTTTATTATTTAAATCAGTTGAATAAAATAAATTTATTCTAATTATGTATACATTATATTACTATTTACAATTTAGATTTGTTATAAAACTCGTTAGAAATGCTGTCACATGATGAAAAAAATCATTTTAACTTATATTTGGCGTTCCAAAACAGACTTAACATTTAACAGTACATAGCAAATTTACACAAAAATATAATACAGTACCTAACTATAAAAAAGATGTTCTTATTTAACTTATTAAACAAACATTCTTCTACTGCAACTTCCACAGTGACATTAAAGTTCCACAACTTTGTAAGTACTGCGTCAGCCGAGACCTAATACAAACTTTGGTATTTGATATGCCACTTGAGGTATCTGCATGATCATGGACATTCTGCAAAAAGAAAATACTTTGTAGATACTTGTGTTGTAATTGGACGCCCAAATCCTAATTTATTCTTGTGTACATATATTAGTCAAATTAATGTTTAGAAGCTATGGATGGTCGTTTTGTATGTTAGTGCTTTCTCCGACTTTTTAGAAGCTACCTTAACCATAGAGATGCAAATGCCTAGAAGTCCCCGTATCTACTGTTCCTGGGTATCCAGAATCCAACGGTTACTCGAGAGTTACGACATGAAAACCGAGTACCACAAAAGACCCGTACTATGTCCTTCGTTTGATGAGATGGCTCTGATCTGTATGCAACAGGGCACCTGGACGAATGAGCACAAAACCCTGTGTGCTCTAATTAAACAGAAGTGCCGTCAAGTAAAGTATAAGGTGTTAGACAATGCCCAGGTGTTGTTAAGTAGTATGTCAATATAGTTAAATATCGCATGCAATAATTAATAGACCGAAGTATGTACAAAGCCTTCACAAACCTTCCATATTTCACATTAGAAATCCACCACCGTTAAACTTGTACGACGCTAGGTCTGCGGGGAAACAACATTGATTATGTAGTTTTTATAGTTTAGGGATTTATTGTAGAATGTAACTTTCTGCAATATGCGAAGGTACATATTTTTTATTTATAATGCCATTACAAACCCCTATCTTAGATATTTTACAATTGATGACAAGTGGTTTTGTCTGATAAATGTTCTATCTTCCAGATAGCGGTAAACATATTCAAATAATATATAAGTTAAATTAAAGCTTACGAAACAGAGAGTCCGTTGTAGAGCCAGGCGCGCCATGTTTGCGGCGCAGGTGTGGCGCCATCTATCCGCGCCTCGATGTGCCCGCATAGCGCGCGTCTGTCGTGCGAGCGTCCGGAGCGCGCATCGCAGATCATACGCTTACGACATTCACCGTCGCAAGTCCCGCGACGAGGACTGTTCTTCCAATAATGCCTTAAAAATTATATGAATTCGGGTAAGTATATATTTTGGATATGTTAAGTGACTAGATGATATGACATCAGAGTGACCTTATATTTCTTTACTTACATATGATAGTAGATAGTGTACAATATAAATTACTGAATAATACTTAGTAGTCATATCGAGCATATAACAACGGCGTGACGTGCTAGATATTATATCGTAGGTCGGGTGGCCCATTGAGGAAATGTTGTTCATGATCGCTGGTTGTGCGCAAATTTATAGAAATTTTTAATAGGCATGACTAATAAAAACAATTCTTACTTGAAATACAAGTTGAACACATCCTCCTTAGAAGTCATTTCGTCGATAAACTTATCCCAGTCGTGTGGCCGGAGCGACGGCATCAAGTAAGCAGAGCGCGCCGAATACAACTTGTACCATATCGGGTAGCCAAACAGATTTGCCTCTTTTAAATTCATTATCCATGTCTCGTGGTCTACTACCAACTGTAAAAATTGTAATGATATTTTTGTCTTGATTGTATTTAACAAAGTATTAAGCTTTTTGAAGAATTTTACTAGTTAGTATGTACGTTTTCTCTGATTAAATTAATGAGTGCACAGCACATGAGCATTCGAGAAAATCAGGAAACTTTGCAAAATGCTAGTAGCAATATGTATTAAGTTCTATCTGATTTGGGTGGGCGTACCTACTCGAGAAAGTATAAAGTAGACGAGTAAACACATGTGAATTCATTGCCACTTTTTTCTTAAATGTTATTTCAATTTCCCGACACGGGAAAAAATTCCTACGTAACTAACGCACTAACAGTATTATTATGCCAGGTCCTTGGATTGATGTTGGTATATCGTAACTTACGCGTGTAGTCGCATCGTGATCTCCATCAACGTAATATATTCGATATCCTAAATTCAAATCATAATATGGCGACACCGAAGGCCCCACATATGCTATACTGGTTGCTCGGCCTGAAAATAATTGCTTCTATAATACATAGTCATGATAATATAATTCATAATCGGCGCATGCTCCGCCTTAAAAATTGTCAACGCTGGTGTTCCCCAAGGCTGTGTTCTGTCTCCTACGCTGTTTCTTGTGCGTATCAATGACATGCTGCAAAGTAGTGGCCTTCATTGTTACGCGGATGATAATACTGGGGATGCTTTTTACACTGGCTGTGCCAATATATCCCGGGAACACATCAAAGAGTATCGGAACAACTTTGTGACCTTATATTTGAAGTTCGAGGATTTGTTATCAATGTCTCGAAATGGGGCCGACTAAACTTAATCCAATTTAGTCCCATAAGACACAAGTTTGCGCGTTTATCGCTAAAAAGCCACTCTTCGTCGTATCTCCTTGTTTTCAGAACACCTACCTATCGGCCTCGTCTAGTATCGGAATAATTGGTGTCGACATATCGAGTAACATTCAGTTCCTCGATCATTTGGAAACGAGAGCTAAATTAGCCTCAAAGAAGCTGGGCATGCTCAATAGGGCGAAGCAGTACGTCAATCCAGCTTATCGGCTGCAACTTTACAAGGAGCAGGTCCGACCACATATGGAGTACTGCTCTCACCTGTGGACAGGGACCCGCTCGTTTCATTTGACCTCATACAGTGCAGAGCGACTCGAAACGTTGACGACCAAGTTATTTCCGGACAGCTCTTTTCTTTGGTCCTACATCCGTCCACTGTGCGTCTTTTATCGAATTTTTCATAGGGAGTGTTCGGAGGAATTATTCGGCTTAATACCAGCAGCAGAATTCCATCTTCGGACATCGCGACAGAATTCTAAGTTCCACGTCCATCACCTTGATGTCTGTAAATCCTCAACAGTGTGGTTTAAACGCCACTTCTTACCGCGCACAGCTGTACTGTGGAACAAGCTGCTTCTCTCGGTTTTCCGATCCGATACGACTTAGAGTTCTTCAAGAATAAGGTATGCCTATTCCTTAGAAGCCGGCAACGCGTCTGTAACGCCTAGTCTTAATGATGTCTAAGGGCGGCGTTAATCGCTACCTACCTGCTCGTTTTCCCCTATGTCACAAAAACACAATATTCTATTTTAGTAGATATTATTGGTTTGACGCATACCAACATAGCTATTCCCAAAATATTGTGTGGTAGCCGGAATCAACGATTCGAATTTAACTTTGACGAAATTTACTGTGTGCGACAGCTCCGACGCGCGGCTATATTTTAGTTCTTATGTACGAACGTGGTTGTAAACTAAAAATTGCGCAAGAGACATTGTGTTAAAGTGTTCTGTCACACTTTATTAAATCTCGTTTTTTGATATCTCATATCGTTTCGGAGTGCAGTCCAAAAACAATGCGTCATAACACAAATAAATTTATCTAATTATACCGAGATCGTTTTGATCGTAGAAAACTTCAAACTCGTCGTAATGAGTGTGGCCGAAGAACTGCGCCGTTATTGTCGATTCATAACGGTTTACAATCGCGTAGTAATTCCTGCTCCACACTTTGATACAATCCGAGTGTCCTGGTGGGATGTGGCCTATGATGTGGACCTTCTCGCCGCTAAACTCGGCAGACTGCAGTTCGTATATGAGCCACTGTAGTTCAGTGGCTGGGTCAGTACTGTTCAGCAACAACCACCTGAAATTATCAATACGCATGTTTATTTTTATATTTAAAATAAACAAAAAATGATATTAACTAGAGTTATACTTTGGCTACGCCTGATAAGTTTTAAATATTTAAGTGTCAAATATGATTTTAAAATGTTGAGGAAAGGCCGTCCCATATAATACAGACTAAGAATTGTGGAGTACTCTCCTCCCCGTATGTAATGCTAGTTACCAGGAGTACTCTCCTCTCTGTGTGTAATGCTAGTTACCAGGAGTACTCTCCTCTCTGTATGTAATGCTAGTTACCAGGAGTACTCTCCTCTCTATAAGTAATGCTAGTTACCAGGA
>JAFELO010000290.1:15915-26811 GCA_017140195.1 Eumaeus atala | reverse complement strand
TACAAATAATCATGTATCAAAACCGATCACCCGACTAGGTATTTTAGATATTAACGTAATTTTAAATAAGCAGAAAAAGGAAATGAAATTTTATTTAAAAATTATACCATATCATACTTCATAACAGATGATAAGTCTTGTTTCTAAAGCACCACAGTGTATTATAGATAAGGAATTATATTCTAATATTATTTTCAGGTACAACGTTAGCTCTGGTAAGTGTCAAACGCAAAAATTGCATTCAACAACTACTGCAGCCGAAAAGTCGGCAGAGATTAATAGACAAATTAAAGCTCTACTTCGAAGTAATAGGGCTTATTGCATCCAAAAAGAATTAACTGTAATGGTACGCAGAAAGCATGTACGGCTCCTAATTATAGTACAGTAATTGATTCCTGCTTAAACAATACACTACTGGAATTTAAACGCATGGCTTTTGTTCGACAAATATAGCGTGTTGCACGCCTCACAATAACATCTTATTATTAGCTTTACGGTTTACTCATAACGTATACATGTAGCGATTATTGTTTAAAAAATTGAAGTAAAATTGTTTTTACATAAACTATCAATAATTAAATTATCCAAGATACCTATTGGAAATCCTCACATAACTTGACTTGTCATTTGTAACCGGTCATTAAGCAACATGCATAGCTTCTGCAATATGCAATGTTGGTTGAGATTTTATGTAAATGTAAGTATGTTTAAGTATTATGTTTTAATCTAAGCTAGTAGCTACAAAAGTATTCAAAACGGGAATCACGGCACACGGTTCAAGCCAAACTTCCAAATGAGGCCAATACAACTACAGAAATAGCTGTTGTTTATATTCAAATCAGGATCTCATATCATTTATTTCTATTCAAATATTCGTAGTAAGAAAGAATTTCATTCACACTTTAAAAGTATCCAATGCCTGCTGAATTAGGCACGCACGACCGGGGAAGGCGCTTAGGCGATACCGCCAGAAAGTGACAGCAATGCTGTAGCGTATCGTGTTGCGTGTGAGTTTTCGATGACACATAGTAAGGGGGTAGGAAAAGGGCGCATATTCTCTATGTGTGTGTTTGTCGGCGTCACTGCTCCAACCGCTCGTAACAATAAAAATCTAGATGTAAAATCATAGCGTACCCCAAACAAACGAGTAATGCCTTCGCAAACTCTTGCCGATTGTATCTTGAGTGAAACGCAGAATTGATAAATGGTCTTATTTATCTCCTCCTTGCTTTTACCCAGCCTTATGTAATGTTGCAAAAGACCAGCTCCGGCCTTGCAGGCCGTGCAAGACACTTTGGACATAACAGAGTGCTCTACCTCGTAATAAACCTGTTTTAAGTTTAACAATTTCAACGCCTTTTCGACAAAAAGTGGCAAGTTCGAGCTCTTGTCGCTGTCCCAAAGCAGCCGGGAATAGTTTCTTTTTAAAGCCGTCATGTGAGCAATCAAATCCGTTTCATTAGCAGATGGTGGTAATTTATGTGTGAAATTGGAAGGTGTGAAGGAAGGTTCGTTGTTTCGCGGGGATTCACTCCAGTCCCATGTATCTAAAGGTTGTCTCCATTTTATTACGGGTGCAATATTTCTTCCGGCTTCTCTTAAAAACAAGGGGTTACCTGTAAAATGAAATTAACTTTAGCATAAGTATATCGCAGACGAATAAGTAGAACAAAAAAAGTATTTCGGATGTTTTTATTAAAGGTGTCTAAGCACTTCCATTATACATCCAATATATTATAATGGGCAATGTTAGTAACATTCTAGAACTAAAATTACCTAGGTACAACGAAAGTGATTGTAGACAGATCTATATCAACATTTTTTTTTAAATTTTGTTTCTCTCTTATAAATATAATCAGGTTATGAAATATAAAACAAAAAAGTAGACAATTTACTTACCCGACGTCGTTATTATAAAAAGAAAGACCAAAACTAGCTGAAAAAGCCATGGTATCCTGATAATCATAATTGTCTGGTGAAGGTGAAACGAGAGTTATCTGCAACAAAAAGTTAGTTATTATTTAAAAAATATAGATAAGTACCTATATGCATTTGAATCGGTATTTAAGTAGGTACAGAGAGTAAAATTGCTAAAATTGGTATAGTTTGTCACAGTTGACGAACTATAATATTTTGTTGGAATGGCCTTCTATAAAATAATAGTCTTATGGACATGACATCAACCGGACATGTACAATGTCTGGTTGATGGCACAAATACTGTTCCCTTCTAAGTCTTTTATAGAATATTTTATACAACTCAATATGTGAAATTAAAATCACACAAGGTTTTGATTTGGCGTTCTTTTACGAATAGGGGCCCTTCAAGTCTTAAGGCGTGGGGCCTCTATAGGTAGGCAGGTAGGTAAGGTAAACCCGTATTTTATACAACTCAATATGTGAAATTAGAATCACACAAGGTTTTGAATAAAAATTCAGCGTGCTCAATTAGAAATCATAGATTGTTTCCTTTTAGCCACATAGTTAATTATTGTTTAATTTTATTACCTAGCAAAGGCTTAGGGTTTCCGCGTACTTATTTATGTGATATGTATTTTATGTCTACTAAGATAATATTATGTTTATCTGAATATGGAAAATTATACCGACCTTAAACTTGGCAAGCATTAAAATAAATGCAAAACCATACTGAAGTAATTATTAAATTATATTTTGTGTGTTTCTTAAATATATTTCTTTAAATATCGCATTGGGTGCATAGCTTAATTATTGTAAAGCGTCATAGGCATTTGGAATTAATAAGCGTTAACCATCATAAGGCAGAGAACTAAAGTTTCCGATATCACGCGAATAATAAGCTCACTGAAGTGGCAATGGGCTGGTCGCACACTCAGAAGCTCAGATGGCAGATGGGCTAGTAGGGTACTAGATTGGAGGCCGCGTTTTGGAAGTGTTGGTCGACCGTTCACCTGGTTGGAAGACGATCTCCGTGCAAGCTGGTCCGGGATGGATGCGAGTAGCAGGAGATCGGCCGTCCTGCCGTTCATTGAGGCATATGACCAGCAGTGGATCGATTAGGGCTGATAATAATGAATGATAATGTTGAACCATTGAAGATGGTTACGTGACTCGTCCATTTTAAGTTTGATCGATTTTACTTAAAATTAACGGAATTTGATGAAACACGATGACTAGACCGCGTCTGCGCTGGCGAAGTGGTGACACCATTCCGACTGGACCACTGACCTACAAAAACTTTAACCACGGTCTCAATACCCACCACATGCACTACTACTCATAAACCTTACTATTTAACCTCAGATATACAACCGGTAGACACTTAATCTAAGCTTTTAATGGATTCTGTTAGCTTTACCTCAGAATTGTTATTGCATTGAATGATCGAGTTTGTTCTATAACATATTGAATACTGTGTGTATAAAATATATTAACGGTTTGTGGCACCCTGAGATTGGTTCAAACACGAAAAAGTATGAGGAACAAAATCATGTGAAACAATTCGCGTAACGCGTACCGCGCCTCATCTTATGTGTGTACCTAAAAGCCCAACGCAAAATCCTCTCCAATCCTACACGCGTTCAAAACAGTGCTTACAAAGTAACAAAACATTACATATACACAAGAGCATATTAATACTATTCAAATTCATCGTAACAGCGGTTTGATAGAAAGTTAAGAGCCTTTCTAACATTATGACTTCCTTAACGGTTACGATTAAAGTCTCTTCATAATGTAGGTGCTGTTATAAAATTTGTGTCACTCATAAAATATATCGTAAAATTATTTCATCCTCAGTGACTTAACATTGAATATCAAAATAACGATTGGATAAATCCTAGTGAAAGTAGGTCAAGAGGAGAAAACTCTTGGTGCATTACCATAAGTATAAATGTTATTGACCAAATAAATGCTTGCTATCAAATTTATATTTTATATCCAGACGAGAGTCATAAAAGTGACGTACATAAAAAATTCAATACTTCATTAGGTACCTCAAGGTATATTATGACTTTTAATTTTTTTGTTGTTGTAATTTTGGTTGCTTAATTATATATATGCTTATAATTCTCGAAGGAAAGTCAGGGCATGTTGCATTGCAGCCTAATAGGGCCGGCATATGCATGATCATTAACCGTGCGGATGTTTATAGGCGTTGGTAAATGGTGACTCCGACCTAATTCATAGCTAGATATTTTTATAGTATAGCACAAACTAGCATTCGAATCTCGGAAAAGATCTTCGATGATAAGACCTGTAAACATCGTACCTCCTCCACATAGACTACCGAAAACTTACAAACGGCACGACACGCGATCATGTGATCGAGAATTTCCTCCGTCGTTCCGACCCAATCCGGTTGCAATGCAGCACCTCTTACTGCTATCACGCATCATATACGCACAGCGCACAGTACCGCATAGTCAACATGTACATCGCGTGTTTGTGCCAGCCTTTGTCTATCGAACAATAACGAATGCGTTTAGAATGGGTACCTATTTGCGCAGATAATAACCTCAGTTGTTTGTTAGCAGTCCCTATTTTGTGATATTCCTGTATAGTGCTATTAGGACTTTTCAAATTCTAATAACTGTCCGGAGTTAGGAAGTTGGCGTGCCTCCGAGAGCACGTTAAGCCGTCGATCCTGCTCCTGTTTTCTCTCCGGTCGTGCCGGACTGCCGTCCCATCGGAATAGGAGAATGAAGGAATAGAGAGTGCACTCGTGTCTGCGCAAATACTTGAGCACTATGATATGTTTAGTGATATGGCTCTCTCAGTAGAGATGGCCGCTGTAGTCGAAATTCGGCTAGCACGACATTATTACAAATCTGTAAACTTACATGTATACTCGTATAAAGCGATAGATCACACACTCATCGCGAAGTCTCAAAAACTCCAAGTGTTACGAGTTTCAAATTTTGCATGGGGGTTCTTTTTACTACACGGGGAAAACCGCGGGGATCTGCTAGTTATATTATACTTTTAGTTAGTTTAGAACAGGGTCTTAGAGCCGGAAGGTGTGATTTCGTAATTCCTAGGCTAGACTACAAGCAGAGCGACTTTTTTTGCCTGATCTCACCAAATACTTAAGGTTCAAAGTTTATGGCAGAATGACCAAAATATATTGTATTGAATGTAACCCAAAACGACATTTCAAATTAAAAACACTAACACGACTTTCTGAATGTTTAAGCTGTTTCTTTTATAAATTAAATAAACATTCGATTAACTTGAAATTTGTACACTTTTAATAACTACTAGTGGGCCAGCGAAATTTTAACGGTTATTCGACAATTTTTAAGTAATTTAGCGACCTGTAAAAACTTTTCTATTTTTCAAAATTTTAAATAGTATAGGTTAGTCCAGACACTTGTTTGTCGATAACAATTTACAATTTTTTTTATCTTATTTTATTTAAAAAAATATAAGTTTTATTTTCTCCTGTTTATTTTTCTGTACACCTTCGTCTGGAGCTCTTCAAAATAAAACTATAACCAATTTGTATGTTCAACTGACATGCCATAATCACTGGGACAATTTTTTATGACAAATGTATATGCCCTCATTTCTTCCAGTCGAACATTATCACTGAAAATTTCACTCAAAATCAAATTTATATTTTGAATTTTCCATCCTATATTTTGAAACTTGTTTGTTAAAGGAGGAAAATGCCACCCAGTAGAAGAAAAGCCGCTCCGAAAAGCAAAAAAAAAAATGCCACAGCCCGCCAGTTGAATAGACCAGACTCTTAAAGATATTTGTACGTTTTATGATTATGTCGCATTCACACTGAAACACTGTTTACATCAATTTGTTGTTAACTAATCGTATTACCAATCAGAATGATCTGAGGACGGAGTAAATGGAACTCTAACTAAGCGCACCACTGACCTACTCTCCGGTGAATCCGATTCATGCTAATTAAATACGTAATTAATTCTATATAAAACGCCATTAACACATATAATATGTTATGCCGATATTTGGATCATATATGGATGGAATATCAACAGCAATCCGTAACAACGTTGAATGAAATGGTATAATTTAATAATAATACTATTTATTAATTTACTAACTCGAGCAACTGAAGTCTGCCAGTATAAAGGCTATTTTCATTTCCTTGGCATGGAAATAGAAATAGCCACAAGTGAATCGTTTTAAGAACTTGGTTGAGGCAAGTTTTAACCAGTAAATTGATTAACATTCTTTTATCGTGGCTGATGAATTGGTGATATTAAAGTTAACCTAATATTAGTATTTTATTTTCTCCAATTCATTTTGACTGTTCCTTCATTAAAATGGTATACAGAATGCTAATGGTAAACATATATTAGCATTTGTCTGTATTGATTTATTAATGACCGCGAACTCATGGATTGATAATGATTAGTATCGATCACAAAACACACGAGCAGGCGTTCACGTTGCACTAAAATGATTCAGTTTTATTGCCAGCAGTGTAAATGAAAATGTTGTTGCATGGTGCGATTTGACTCGATCTTTAAAGGAATAAAATGCAGGTGAGAATGCGCTTCTGCTCGTAGAACGAGAGAAGACTGCGAACTTGGTCCTATTTCACTGCCCGTTGGTGTGGACCTGTCCTCCTGCACACACAAAGCTCCTTTCTTGGTTCTCCCAGGATCGACTAGAGATCGAGATATCCAGATGTTGTTGGATCCGGGGAATTCTACAATGTCTCTCCGTGGTTCTATACACCGTGAAACCCCAGACTACTCCATGCCAAATACAAATGTACTTACAGAAAGTATATATATTTAGAATATAACATTAATATATTTTGTGTACCTAATATCTCTCATTTATTTCTTTTAATGAAAATATATGGCAATAAATGTGGCTTATTCCGTTTTACTACTCTATTAGTTCGATCGATGTAAAAATCCGGAAAAAATATTCCTGCCTTCTCGCATATTTCGTCTTGTTATACTATTGGTTCGATCGATCAAACACGGAAAAAATATTCCGTTCTGTTGGATTATATTGGCTAAAAGAAAGGAATAAAGTATATGATTCCGGATTGTCCGTACAAAGAGTATTTTGGGGCGATGCTTATTACTTTCTATCAACATTGACCAAAGCCAAAAGAATAAGAAATTGTCCAAATGGTGAAAAAATATAAGAGCAAGGTCAGGGGAGTATGGTGGGTGTTGAAGACATTACAACTGTAGCTTCCTATAATTTAGCAATCGTCTGCCTTGAAGTACGAGGTCTAGAATTGTCATGAAACAGCAGTGGGCGTTGTTTAACGACTTCGCTTTCCATCATAATTTTCAATTATTGAACATTAGAAATTAATCTCAGGCCTTAGGAAGCTGTAGAGTATGACACCATTGCAGATATTGAAAGAAAGAAGTAGACCTAAAATTTAGTGAATGTAAGCAGGGAGTTGCTACTTTGAATGATCCCGTACCGACCATATACAAGAAGACAAAACGATCTTGTAAAAAGAGGTTATAGGTAAATATAGTATCTAAACTTTTAAATTTAAATATATTAAACATCACTTTGACTCGAAATAAAGCCTACGGCGAAACTTACTTTTTCGAATATTGATACAGTTATTACCCAAAGTCGATCGAACTAAGAGTATAACAAGACGGAATAGGCGAAAGTGGCGAAATCTTTATTCCGGATTGTTATATCGATCGAAATAATAGTGTAACATAACAGAATAGGCCATAAATGGGCAACTGTAGCCCGATCAATATTTTTAACAAATATTTAAGTGCTAAAAACACATTGCGTAAGAACAAAACGCTTTAAAACGATCATACGTTTTTTTGTATGAATCAGCGTTTTTACAGCGACTCGCTGGTACACGGACGTGGGGTCGCCACTTTCTCCTCGCTTCATTGACTCCGTTTTAAAGAAAGTGACTGTGGTGAGTTATCACACACGCTGCACAGATATTGTTTGTCATTTGAAATTCACTGCAACATTAGCAGTGGCCGATAATACTGGACATAATTAGCATCTGAGCCAGACTCTAGAAATCTTTAATTAGATACATATATACAACAAGAACGTTTTCTAAAGATTACGCGCTAAGTTATATCATCACCGATAATAACACAGGCCTTTTTAATTCTAAGTTCCACGTCCATCACCTTGATGTCTGTAAATCCTCAACAGTGTGGTTTAAACGCCACTTCTTACCGCGCACAGCTGTACTGTGGAACCAGCTGCCTCCATCGGTATTTCCGATCCGATACGACTTAAAGGTCTTCAAGAAAAAAGCATACCTACTCCTTAAAGGCCGGGAACGCGTCTGTAAGACGCTTAGTCTTGATTCTCGATTGCACCTACCTAATCGAAAGTTTATATTTACAATTAGAATGGTCGGCAGTCGTTCTTAACGTTGTTTGTGTTGGTTTTAAAGGATAATTTATCCAAACCGCTTTCATCGCAGATGTAATACTGCTACGTCCGCTTTCACTTGGAACGTGAACTTTAATATCCTCAATTGTCAATTTAACGGCCGCAGACCGTGTGAGCATAAAAGTAACAGATGGTACGATAGTGAGAGAAAAATGTTTCGTCCAGATTACAAATATACAAATATCTGCTGTCATTTGACTCATTCAAAATGTAAATACTGAGTTGAACATGGTGTTTTATGACGGAGTAGGTACTAATTAGTCACTATCTGCGATGTGCTCCTACTTCGTCTGCTTTCTAATTGTTACCTTAACAAGTGAAACACTAAACCTTCCTTGGGAATTGCTCTGACCGTGGGTGAAAACCGCACGGAAATCCGTGCAGTATATCTTGCTCACGTGCAGACAGACAGCTTTTGTGGAATTTGCTTTGTAATGTGTGTAGATAGATCAGTAAACAAATGAGCAATCGGAACATTGTAGTAACTGCCACTCATAAAAATCTGCGCACACCTGAGTTGGAAACTCTAACATAAAGAGTCACCGGGAAGTCCAATGGCATTATTATAAAATTTATTCAAATGTTTCAGCCGTTAAAGTCTTTTTTATATAATAGGGGGCAAATGAGCAATCGGCGCCTTTTTACGACTACCGACGCCCATGAACATCCACATAATTACTATGTAGATGTGATGCCCTCAATGGTATCAATGGTCCACCGGCTACTGACCGCACGAAACGCAACACTGAAGATGTCACTTTAAGGCGGTATCAAGTTAAGCGAGAGGTCGTACCGGCCCGATTCCGTTGCATACGAGGATGTAGTGTCATGGACTATGCATGGCACTAGCTCCTCCTATGCAGCATGGCACTACCTCCTCCTATGCAGCATGGACCTACCTCCTCCTATGCAGCACGGCACTACCTCTTCCTACCGAAATGAAACAGCATACCAAACTTGATTTCACACTAGAATTATTATGTATATATATTAATATAATATATATGATAATTCCAATGTGATAATGCTCACATAATGTATATATAATAATGTAATTATTATTATTATTATATATACAATATACTATGTGAGCAGACAGCCCGGTGGTACTAGACCACACCAGGTGCGGCACAACAGGCTAAAACTGTCCTGGCCCGCTGGGACAAGATAATAGTTACTCTACTAATATTAAACATCGGGATATATCCTTCCTATCTGCTGGAAAGGAGAGGGTCTGACTCCCTATCAACTACAATCTTACCTAGACCGTCGCCCGACGTGTCTTATATTAACCAATTTTATTATTGACGCGGGGAAACGCATTTATGCGCTTTCCCCGGCCCTGGGTGTGGTCAAGCAGTGTGTGGGGTGTGCGGCACACTATAGTGATGAATGTCTACAGAAATCACTGCAAGTGCCATCAGTGCCGCCTTTGGTGGGGCGGTCGGGAACATCAAATCATCGGGGTACCTCGACGGCTAGCCAGTCTCCTGAGGGACCGACGCCTCGACCACGGTGGGGTTGTTCCGCACCAGCTTTGGGTCAGTGGAATGGGGTGAGTTTCCTATCCTCGCCCCTTGCCTGTGGCGCAAAAGCGCCTCCTCTTCTTATAAGACGGATGCAAAGAGCATCTCCCTCGGTTCAATTGGTTTCGCCTGGGTTTCCACTGGTTCAAAAAAACATAAGTCTTTTAAGAATCGATCAAAATTTACTAAACAATTATTGGTATATCACAAACAATTATAGGTAATTAGTGATAATATCAAAGGGTCAGCAGAGGTTGCCGCTGTCGATCCTAGCTGACAGGAGTAGCATCGGTGGGCCGTTATAAAAACGCTGTTATTGGTATGAAATAACCGCTATAAATCGGCACATAAAATATCATTCAGCGACTCGTGGCAAATCCTACTTCATACCAACATGGAACCAACGAACCGAGTCAGTAGCAACACTGGGCATATTTTGTCTCTATTAAAAAGTCATAGTCATATTCATGTTAATTACTTCAAAAACTTTTACTCTTTTATAAATAGCGCTCCTTTTAATAATGTACAAGTCAAATGAAAATTGCACCGTTTTCACTGTTCTCGTGCAGATTTCTATAGCAAACTCAAGAGAAGAAACTGGTTTCTATGTATCGCCTAAATCGCCCCACCGCAGTACCGCACCTCCGGTACAAAGGGACTGGTTTGCGTGGACTGGACATTATTTCCATTAGCATAACAGCCGTATTTACAGAGCAGTGAGCTCTGTAAGCGATATGAGGAATCATATTTTTACCCGAATGCGTCAGGAGGGTGATGTTAATCAAGAGTGTGTATGTACATAGATTTCTGTCGACCCTGCTACAACATTAGATTCCTTTTGAAGGACAATGGGCGAATCAAAATACAATTTGCTTTAATTGTCGAGATTTAGATTTTACAATGAAATCTACTAAGATTAAAAAAACTTTTTTTTTTTTTTCATATAAAGCTAGCGTTCGGCACGGGGCCGAATAACAGGGACTAAAACC